>ML800696.1:41246-57365 GCA_009831015.1 Picea engelmannii
ATAAAATAGAATAAGGCGGATGTAAGAAGACCTAATAGAAGCTTCCTCTTCTAGAAGGATCTTCCTCTAGATGCTTCTTTTTAGTATAAATAGGAGTCAAGGGTATGAGAACCCTAGCTTGGATATTATTGTAATAGAGCTCTACTCAACTGGAGGTTGCCTCCTTGAAGAGGCCCGTGAACATTGCTTTCATATTCAAAGTGTTATTTATGTTGTTATTCTTATATCATTTCAGTGTAATTGTGGTGAATGTTCTGGTTATATTGTTGTTATTCTGCCATTACTAGAATTTTATTTCGGTTCTGCATACATTTTATATCTAGTATATTACAAGTGGTATCAGAGCACTTTCCTCAGCAGAAAGTGTGGGTTAATTTTTTTTTTCAGGGTAGAGACGTATTCCGGCGTCTTTAAGCCACAGAGATCTATCGTTACACGCATAAACTCGTGGTTGAGGGATCCATACACGCAGGAAATACAAGTGGTACTTAAGCGCACATCTGTTGGCCACCCTTGTAACCCCTATTGGTACCCCTTCGAGTGGTAGCGCATCAGACAACACCTATGTATAGATCGGCCTAGATTACCTGAAGCCCTCTTTAGATAAATTGATCGGTTGCCTGACTATTATAGTGTCACCGAGAACAGCACTCAAGAAGATACTCTCTAGTACCTGGGTAGTTGGGTAGTACGGCTAAGGGTATGGTCTATCCTCCTTAGTTAGTGCCCTGAGATATTGGTCCAAGTACTACTGTTGGACCCTGCACGTATATCAGAGAGCTATAGCATAGGGAAAACCCTTGTCTGTAGAACCCTTGGGGACAAAAACATAAACAAATTAAAATAGACAAGATCTATTGCTGCGCAACTATGTTCGGGTTGCCAAGTAAATACACATTTCCTTCTAGTTAAGCATTTGGGCACTTCCTCTCTGCAGTATTCTTCAGATCAGAGTATAACTTCGTAAAAAAAAACCAAAAAAAAAAAGTCTAGAAATTTTTTCACCATTATTTGAGACCTATTCCATTGGATTCATATCTTCTCCCTTATCACATTCATCTGTATCATTTTTCGGAAAAAAAAATTACCCCGCCTGCCCCTTTTTAGTTTCTCCATACTCGTAGCCAAGACTTGGAAGTTCACTTCAACACCTTGCAATCTAGTCTCATTGAGACCCAACAAGAAGTGAAACAACTCAGTGCCAATGTTGTCGCCATCAATAAAAGCATACAGTCCTCAATGGGGGAAATCAAACAAGACCTCACCACCTAGCTTGAATCAGTATTTTTTGCACTCTGCACCAAACTGCATATCCCTACAGATAACCCTTCCTCTTCCTCACCTCCACATACTGAAGGTGACCATTCTTCTCATTCCCATACCTTGCAGAACCATCACTTTCAACGTGACCTACGCCTTCCGCGGGTGGATGTGACCAAATTTGATGGTTCGGACCCCACCGGTTGGGTAACCCAAATGGAACTTCTCTTTATACGACATTACATATGACTTGGCCAATCTCCGGTATGGTGTTCTCCATCTAGATCAAGAACGTTGGCAATGGTGGCAATGGAGAAAAAGTTCTCATCAAGGGTATATTTCTTGGACACACTTTGTGGCAAAGCTTTATGAATGCTTTGACACTGACACCAACCATTTGGGTCATTTGACAAAGCTGAAACAATTAGGAACAATGGAAGACTTTATATTTGCCTTTGAGTGCCTGGCTTTTAGAACAGAGGGCATGTCTAATGCCTTTTTCCAAGAGTGTTTTATCAGCGGCCTCAAGGATGAAATTCGGGCCCATGTCCTCATGGCTCAGCCTGAGAGTTGGGTGGAGGCTACCAAAAGAGATAAAGAAGCACAACAGGTTGTATCTTCTCAAAACTGCAAACCCTCCTTTATCCCTTGCCCTAAACTAGTAAATCTCACTACTCCCTCTACTCCACTAAAGATCCAAAAATTGACCAGGGATGAAATGGCTAAACGCCAACTCAAAGGCCTTTGTTATAACTATGATGAAAAATATTTCTCGATCCACAAGTGTAAAGAACAAAATCTTTTTATGGACATCTCCAAGGAGATTTCGAAAGAATATGAAGAAACTCCCTCTGTGTCTGAGTGACTTGAATCCACTGGCATAACCCCTCCCTCAAACTCTCCCGAAGTAGAACCGGTCATTTCCCTCAATGCTCTCACTAGCTTCTCCGCTCCCCAAACCCTCAAGCTAATCGGTTACATCAAGCATCAGAAGGCCATCATTCTGGTTGATAGTGGCAGCACCCATAACTTTATTCATCACCACATTTCCCAAGAAAATCATTGCTACATCCATGCTGTCAATAATTTCCAAATCATGATTGTCAATGGTGGTTCCATGAAATGTGGAGGGCGTTGTGAAAATGTACGTCTCCAAATTGGTGACTACCACCTGAAATCCCATATGTTTTCTATCGACATGGGAGGTTGTGACATTGTGTTGGGTGCAGACTGGCTAAGGACTTTGGGTCCCATTCTGATGGATTTTAAAGACTTAACCATGCAATTTGACCAAGAGGGCCACCAATATAAGTTCCAAGGCATCACCACTAGTTCACTTGAGATCATTAGTTCCCATCGCATGGAAAAGCTGCTCAAAAAGGGTCATTCTGGTGTTATCACCCAACTCCATGACATACAAGCAACAGAGACACCCTCGGTACCACAAGACCTCCAAGCCATCCTTTCTAAACAACAATTGGTCTTTTCCACTCCCCAAGGCCTCCCTCCTTCCCATGGTGTTCATGATCATTCCATTCCCCTTGTACCCAGAAGCCTTCCTCCCAATATCCGTCCGTATCGTCACCCCTTTTCCTAAAAAAATGAAATTGAGAAAATGGTCCAGGAACTCCTTAATGCAGGCATTATCCACCCTAGTATGAACCCCTACTCATCTCCTGTGGTCATGGTCCTGAAGAAAGAAGGTTCTTGGAAAATGTGTCCTGACTTTCGTGCCCTTTTTTGCGCCTCTTTCATCACCTTGGTGAGAAAATAAGAGGTTCTTGCAAGCTCAGTTGGGTCTGCTGAGCAGGACAGCTGTAGAGGAAAGATTTACAGAAAGAAAAATAAAACTATAATCAAGAATTAAACTAATAAAAACTAAAATCATAAGCATAGGGACATAGAGATAACAAGAACAAAAAGACCCATGTCACCAATGTTTGAGGCTTGATCTATTGATGAAAACAAAGCACCAAGAAGAAAGGGGACTATGAGTCCCTTCTTCCTCCAAGGGAAGGCTCTTGGACCCTCACTAGTAGCTCTTCTTACAACAAAGAAAATGAAAATGGTGATGAAATAACTCTTTGTAAATCAACTCAATGGTGAGATGGATTGCTCAATGAAATGGTGCCAATGTGTTCTTGTCAAGGATGGAGTCCTTAAAACAATATAGGCAGCATAACATTACTTTGAATTCCTTGAGAAAATGAGGTGCATTCATGGATTTTTATAGCATTGCATTGGGTTATTGTGTAATTGCTTTGTAGTGTGAAAAGAGGCCATTTAGGGCATTATTAGGTCTTTGACCAACCCACCATTCGGATCCAGCCCGGATTTGGACATCAAATCAGCTTGGGAGCTGAACCATAAGTGGTTGGGAGGCCGACTACATTCATAAATGCTCAGTTTAGCAGGTGCGCGTATTTTTTCTCTAACAACCATGCATCGTGCGCATATGCACGCTTTCTACGTTCCTATTCCACGCATGTGCGCGCACGCCCAATGTCTGCAAAGCGCTCTTCAATTTTTCACTACTTTGTATAGTTTTTTCCCTTTTTTGAATGTTGTGAGATTAATTCAAGGCCATGAATGACTTCATTACTGTTTGACGATGTTGAGTTCTTGTAACCATGTGCGGAAAAAATTTCATTGATAACAGATGCCCCCTAATGGATGAGGTTAGGAGAAAACGTATAGCCGAAATCCATCAATGTTTCTTCTACTGAGAATGTTGTTGTAAGATAGAGCAATAGTGGGATCGTTCAGAGTGATCTGTTGGAAAAAAAAGGAACCGGTAGGACCTGACCTTCTATGAGGTGCGCAAAATAGAAAATTGTGTACAAACGAGGTGGGCATGCCCCATGCTCGTGTTATGTAACTCTAAAAAAATATGACTGAAGTGTTGGTGTAGACAACTGTAGTGCCCTCGGGGGTGGTGATGATAAAGGCAGAAGACAATTCTGCAAAGGAACATACTCTGAATAATAGGCAATGATCGCGGTAATAAGTATCGGCGATGATGCGGGCATTGATAGCCCTACCAAGTTCAGAGGTCTTCAGCAAATGATAGAAATAAATGCAATAGTCGCAAAGTAATACCCACCATAACATGAGAAAGTGTTGGCATCGAATGTTACGGGGGTCAACGACAGCAGGGAGCAATGATGTTTCACCCTGTGCCATCTGAGATCTCTCATTGAGTGGAGAATGAGAATCAAGATACTGTTGCCCTTCTGGAAAATGGTGTTGATGTTGACAAAAGGGGAACGTGACTCCCAGAAGCAACGGGCTTCCTGAAATCTACTGAGGTGAGGAAGTGGCAGAGGTACATGGACGAAGTCAAGAAGTGGGAAGACTCCAGAATGCCCTTGGTTGGAGGATGTACAAGATAAAGTGTGGCCGCAATCGTGTAATGAGGTCGAGTGTCAGGGGGACGACAAGACCGGTGATAAGTTGTTCCAGAGGCGGGACAAGGTGAACAAATTCAGAGGGTAAAGGTAAGTGACCTGTGGGGTACTCTGAAGATATGGACGATGCCGACAAGGGTAGATGATGAGTAATGCTCCAACCAAGGGTGACATGGGTTGTGTTTGGCCAAAAGGAGGGAAGCAAGTCGCCAAAGATGATGACAAAAAGGATAATGAAATGACTAGAAATAAAGGCGTTTGTACAATAAATAACGAATAATTTGGGGAGAAATATACAAATACAGAAACGAGTGCCCCAGTGTGATATGGGTGGCCCATGGAGGGCAGAATTTTCTTGGAAAACTAATGAAGGGTGGGGGCCTCATTGGTGAGTTTCTGTATGAGGTAGGTGCAATGAAGGTAGGTTCGCAGATGGGCAAACTGATTGTGGATGAAATGGAGGGTTCATGATACTGCGGAGGTGCAGGTAAAAAAAACATAGAACCGTAAAGAGATAATCTGGGAGTCCGTGTGGGAAAGCTAGAAAAATGAGGAGAAGGAGTATGTGGTTAATTAGCGACATGATGAAAGACTATCGGGACTCCCATCCCTAAAGGGTAATGAAGAAAAGCATGAGTGTCAAAAGTGCCAAAAGGTACTATGAATGGGACAACTCATGTGGGTAAGAATGCTACTGGGTAACAGTACCGAAGATGCAAAATGGAGGTGTGGGTACTGCAGAGCCGGGAATGGGGATCCTAGAGGTAAACAGCAGAGGGTGTGACTAGAAATGAAAGGGCGATACAATGGGAAAGACTACATGCCAGTGCTGAGTATATACCTGAAGGGGTTGTGCCGATGGATGATGAGCAAGTACCTGCACACATGAAAACCAAATACCCAAAGTGAACAATATCTGAAGAGAATCAAAGATATGAGCATGTATTTGATAAATATGACTATGCGCGTGCGTACCTGACCATGATATGAAAAAAAAGGCGCCCCGGGGGCTCAGGATGAAAAGCGACCCAGGGACTATTGTGATGTAGGTGACGGGATACTGATCCCGTGGCTGAAGACAGGTTGAAAAATGGACACCTTGGGATCCCGGAATGGTGAGATGGATTGCTCAATGAAATGGTGCCAATGTGTTATTGTCAAGGATGGATTCCTTAAAAAAATATAGGAAGCATAACATTACTTTTAATTCCTTGAGAAAATGAGGTGCATTCATGGCTTTTTATAGCATTGCATTGAGAAAATAGTGACTGGATGAGCAGTTTTCAGAGGTGATTTGGAGATTCAGGGAGGACGAGGCATCTGATTGAGGATCTGCGAGTATCAGGTTAGTGGTCTGATCATCCTACATAGAAATAGGTTTTCAATTTTTGGGCAGGGGTTGTACGGAGGGTCGTACAGAGGTATTTAGGGGGTATGGGGCCCACATGCACAGGTGACTTGGTGATAGGCGCACATACGTGCGCGCCTGCCTACCGGATATATGCGCATGGGGGCGCGGTAGAGGGAATTTAAGGTGCGCTCGATGGACGCGCCTATGAGTTGAACAGGCACGCACCAGTGCGCATCTGTGGGTTTGACAGGCGCGCACCTGTGCGCGTTTGTATGGTGAGAAGGCACGCATAGGGGCACGCCTGTGAAGCAAATAGGTGTGCACTGATGCACACCTGTGTAGTGAATAGGCGGGCATGTGTGTGCACCTGTGTAGTGAACAGGCACGCCTGTGGGTAACAAAACCGCGCCTAGGAGGCAAGGTTGAAGTGTAAAAAACAAGTCTTTTTGATATTGTTGATGGTTGCATGAGCTGATATAGGGCTCTGTGTTGTCTGTAGGTGGACGGTGGTGACGATGCCAGTGCGGTGGCGAGAGCGAGACTTGGCCCAGTTGCGAGATGTCGTTGCCATTGAGGGGCCCGGTGTGCGTGCGACTTTGGCAACCTGTGGGTTGCTAAAGTTCTTTGAGTGCCCGTTGATATGGGCACAGGAGTATTTGTTACAGTTCCTGATCCAGATGTGGAGTCCAGAGCTGCACTGCTTCCTCATATGGGGAGAGCAGATCCCCTTCACTGCGGTGGAGGATATATATTTCTTGACTTGGATCCCCTTTCGGGGAACGCCCCTACCAGAGGAGCCGGTGTTGCCCAGGACTATTTTGCTTGCTGATATTGGCCAGAGATACTGTTCAGTTCAGAACTTTATGTCTGGGACCATGGTGAGTATAGCGGCGATAGATTCCCTGGCACATCGTTGTATAGAAGCGATGATTGTGCGGGTATATGGGTCACTAGCGACCCAGCGGATTAGTGGTGGCCAGCATTTGGAGTTGGAGAGAGTGTTGTTCGGCGAGCGGTTCAATTGGGGGTTGATGCTACATGCGAGGATGGTGGCGCAGTTGGACCACTATCGGTCCACTGGTGCGGGGGAGTTTTCTTTTGGGTCTATCCTAGTGGCCTGGTTTTTAGAGAGGGTGCCGATGTTGCGCCCGAGGATTCTACTGGAGATGTCGGGGGAGCGAGAGCCATGGTTGAGGCGGTGGTCGACAGTTTTGCTTCGGCACGGTGGTGGTGAAGGTGGCCACTTCTTTTTGGCAGAGGTGACACAGGTATGGCGGCAGATGCCGCAGGTGATACTTCGGTACCCCTATGTTGGGGTGGACTTCTGGGGTGACCCGGACATGGTGCTACCTCCAAGGGAGGTGTTTGACCATCGAGGTATGTTTAGTATTGGTGTGCAGGTTTTGGTTGATGTTGTTTTTTGACATAGCAGTCCATATGTATATGATATAGATGTTGATACTATCTGTTGTTTGTTTGCATGTGTATATGTGGCACCTCGCGGGCGCGAGGCGGAGATGCAGAGAGCACTGGCTCGTCGAGAGCCAGAGAAACTACCGCAGGGAGAGAGGCGTCGGCAGGAGGATGTCGCGGGGTGACCAGCTAAGCCAGAGAGGGCAGCGAGGAGGCGTTGGTTTGATGACCCTGGTGCGGGGCCATCACACGCTCCTCCAGCGGCGGCCGGAGTGGATTTTTATGACATACGCCATCGTCTGGAGACGGTTTTACAGGATGTGTCTGAGGGCATGTGGACGCGCATCTAGGACGAGAGTTTCCTGGAGCAGTGAGTAGGGGTACTGCCACCATGGCGGGCCATAGTGCGACGAGCAGCAGTGCTTGCTGCTATGAAGAGTGGACTCCTGTCGTCGGGGCAGGAGGGTCCTGTGGGTGGACCACCATCGCCTGGGGTAGGTGGTGGTGGGCCACCACCACCTGAGGGAGGAGCAGGTGGTGGTGTGATAGAGGCACCATGAGTGGTGCATGATGTATATCTTTTCTGTTGTATATAGGCTAGTGAGCCCATTTTTTGTACCGAGGTGCTACATTGTCCTACGGATACATGTATTTTTGTATGTAAACATTCAGATGGCCTAATGGGCCTTTTTATATATATACATGAGTATACATATTTGAGATCCTGATGTTGTCTACATGTTTTTTGCTGATGTTTTGAGTACGTCCATTCTATATATATGTTGTGATAGGTCTTTGTGATATGTTTATGTATGTGGAGCTTGATGTGATATATGCCAATCTAACACCATGTTAGCTATTTGATCTGCTATTTGATTCAATTGTCTTGGAATATGTGTAAATTTAATGGAATCAAAATGTCGAGATAAAATCCTAACCTACAGGTATTTGCGAAAGAGGCACGGATCGCATACGCAGTACACATTCTTGAGTTGGAGAACGACTAGTTGAGAGTCGAGGAAGACACTAAGGTGACGAATATGATGATGTTGGGCGTTGGCCAGGAGGCCAATGACCGCAGTGTATTCGGCTTGGTTGTTGGTTGCTGACCCCAAACATATGTCGCTTCAATGGAGCATTTCATGTAAGGGGGTGTAGAGAGCCCAAGCAGCCGAAGCGAGATTGTGTGTCCAACGGCTGGCACTGTCGGCGTAACCGATGTGGTAGGCTGGTGGAGGACGCATCTGTCAATAGAAAAAAGGATAGTTTAGACATGAGGGAAGGAGAAAAAAGAAAAAATGCTAGAAAAGAAATAACCTAAAGTAGAATGACTACTTTTAAGCATAAAATTTCTTGAAATACAACCCGTTGACGGGTTCTTTGAGAGAGAGGCCTTCGGGAGAGGCTAGGATATATGCGCCTTTGGTGAGGCAATGTTGAATGATGTATGGGTCGTGCCAGAGTGATTCAAATTTTCCCTGGATGAAGGTATCATGAGCGATATCATAAGCCAGGACGAGGTCACCTTCGCAGAATGATCGAAGGTTGACATGGCGATCAAAGGTAGCCTTGGATCATTTTTTAGCTGCCTCGTTGTTCTGTAAGGAATATCGACGATCTTCATCCAAAGACTCTAAGTTCAGCAAGCGCTGCTCCATTGGAGCAGTGTCAGGTAATAGCTCAATTTCGGTGCGTAAGGTGGGAATTTCGCACTCGATGGGAAGAGTTGCCTCGACCCCATGGACTAAATGGAATGGTGTGAAACCAGTAGCAGTTTTCACTGCCGTTCGATAAGCCCATAGCACAGAAAATAACATATGATGCCAATTGGTTTTATTTTTATTGACTGTATGTTGTAACATGGTATTGAGGACTTTGTTAACTGCCTCAACCTGTTCGTTTGACTAGGGGTAATATGGTGAGGCAAACTCGTGAGAGAAGCCTAACCGAGATGAGAGTTCGACGAAGATCTCATTCTCGAAGTGTTTCCCATGGTCGGAAACAAGTTGGAGGGGTACTCCAAAATGGGATATGACGTGGTTAAAGAAAAAACGCACTGTCGTGTCAGCGATGTTGTTGAAAGTGGGCATAGCTTTGACCCATTTGGTGAAGTAATCAACGGCGACAACAATGTATTTGTGACCATTGTTGCAGGGGGGATTACAAGTCATAAATTTGATGCCCCATTTACAAAAAGGGCTGGCAGTAATGACAGGGTGAAGAAGAGCGGGGGGAGCTCGGGCTTTTTTGGCATAGAGCTGACATTGCTCACATTGTTTCATGGTATGAATGCAATCATGAAACAAGGTAGGCCAAAAGTAACCGGCTCGGATAATATTTTGAGCAGTGGATATAACCAAAAGATGGCCCCCACATGCGCCACTGTGGCAGTCATTTAAGACTCTGTCGGCCTCATCAATAGTTAGGCATCGACGAAGAAGGGTGTCGACGCCCCGCCGGTATAGGATGTCTCCGATGAGAAGGTAGCGTGGGGCCTGAGAGAAAATACGTCGGTGATCATCCCGTGAAAGGTGGTTACCAAAATTTTGAGTTCGGAGGTAGACGAGAAGGTAATCATACCAAGGATCATCCGAAGTAATGTAAAAGAGATGTTCGTCGGGAAAGTCGATATTGACGGGGGCACTGGTGGTGTCAGAGGGGAGGGTCGTGACAAGTTTGGCAAGAACGAGGGCCTTCTTACTCTTAGGTGTTGAGAACTCGAGGTCGTACTCCTAAAGGATAACAATCCATCAAGCGAATTTTCCGTTAACTTGCCGACGGCTGAGCAAGTACTGCATAGAGTTGGAATCTGCGATGACCTTTGTGGTGCGAAGAAGAATGTAATGGCGCAGTTTCTGGACTGCGAGGACAACTGCAAGAGAAAGTTTCTCTTCGTGTTTATACTTCAAGGGTGGTCCTGAGAGGTTCTTACTAATCTAATAAATGACGTGTTCACGATTGTCATCTCTGAGCTGGACGAGGACGCCAACTACTGATACAGTTGATGCTGATACGTAGAGGATGTAGTCGCGATTATAGTCAGGTGCATTAATTAAAGGTGCATTTGAAAGCACTACTTTAAGATCGTCAAATGACTGTTGGGCATGGTCGTCCCAGTGAAAAGGGATGTCGTGATGTAGTAAGCGGAGGAAACCGTGCGCACGTATGGCGTAATCGGAAACAAAGCATCTAAGAAAGTTAGCTTTGCCCTGTAGACTCTGAAGTTGTCGTAAATTACGGGGAGGTGGAATTTCGGTGATAGCTTGGACTTTGAGGGGGTCTACGGTAATACCGCTTTGGGAAACAATAAAACTGAGGAGGCGCCCTGCGGTGACACAGAACACACACTTGAGGGGATTCAAGCGGATGTTGTATTGACGACACCGTTGAAAAATGATTCGTAAATCATCTAGATGTTGGGTGCGTCTCTTGGATCGAGCTGTGAGGTCGTCCAAGTAGGCGAGGATGATAGTAGCCAGATCGTGAAAGATGTATGTCATTGCCCGCTGGAAGGTTGCACCGGAATTTTTTAAGATGAAAGGCATGACACAATATGCAAAAGTACCCCACGGGGTAATGAATGCGGTTTTATACTGATCGGTTGGGTGGATTTGTATTTGGTTATAGCCAGAAAATCCGTCCATAAAGGAGAGAGCCTCATGGCCGGCACAGTCGTCGATAATTTGATCAATGAAAGGCGTTGGAAAGTTGTCTTTGGGACATGCGTTATTGAGATCGCGAAAATCTGTGCAAACACGGATAGTGCCCTATTTTTATTCGACGGGTACAGGGTTGGAAACCCATGAAGTATAAGCGATGGGGTAAATAAACCCAGCAGTGTGTAATTTGTCAATTTCGACTTTGATAGCCGCGGATTTGGATGGGTGTAGTGGTCGTTGTTTTTGGCGAACTGGTGTGATTTCGAGCCAGGTGTCGATGCAATGTTCGACAATAGAGGGATCGAGTCCAGGCATTTTCGTGTATGACCAGGCAAAAATATCCCTATATTCCTGGAAGATGGATTTATATGCGTCGATTTCCTGAGGAGTGCAAGCAGCTCCAATGATGATTTCTTCGACGATGTCATTTTTAATGGAAATGTCGATTTTGATGGTGGGGGAAATGTTGGCCATATTACCTTCTTCAAAAGCATCAAGGGCAGGAATGGGATTGTTGAACCAATTGATAGGCCCTGATGGGATAAAATCCTTGGTTTCGACCCCGTAAATGGGGTTTTGGTTGGGAGGCATGGAGGCTTCCTGTGGAGAGAAGAGTGTGCGGTGATGTAGCGCATCTCAGGGAGAGTCTGGGTGGTTTATCTCTTCCAGTATTTCCTCATCGCAGTGGAAACATCGGGAATACAAGGGGTCATGAGGAGTGATCTTGGTGACAGTGGTTGGGTGGTTGCCCCCTGGTGAAGAAACAGGGGGAACATGGTTAGGAGATGGTGCGGGTTCACTCGACATAAACCATATATTGAAGTACTGAGGGGTACCCGTGGTGGTTGGGTGGAGAGTGTCCGTGGGTGAATGAGCAAGATAATTGGGGGGGTTGCGGGGTAAATCCTCAGAGGCATCATTGAAGAACCATGGAGGCGTCGGGAGTGCCTCGGGCTCGAGAGAAATGACATGAAGATCCTCGAGTGACGAGGTAATGTCAATTACCGCCTCTGCGGGTCGGTGAAGCAGGGCCAATTGACGTTGCATGTATTCAAGGATCATAGGACACTGGTATGTAAAATGAGCTAATGAATCACAGAGAGAGCAAGGGTGTCTCATACGTTCATTGACTGAAGTGGTGACATAGTAGATGTTAGTGATATTTGTTGATGAGGACATAGCAGGACTGAGGTTGTTCTGGAAGTTCTGGCGTACAGCGGCTAATGTCTACCGAAAGCGTGGAAATGTTGGGTAACGATGGGTATAATGGCCATACTCTGAACATATAGCACAAGCGTATTTGGTCCTCAACCCTTTACTACTGGAGGGGTGGGTGGTATTGGTGGGACTAGCAGTAGTGGCGGGTGTTGTGGGAGTTTGATTGAGGGGGATCAAATTCCATAATTCAGGTAGTGATGGACAATTGTTGGTTTGGTGGCCCTCTTTCTCACATAGTGCGCAAGGTGGTGGGATGCGTGGAGGAAGTGGAGTGGTGGGATATTTCTTCTTTCTCCTGCCCCCAGCTATAGCCGGGAGGTTAGTGAGTGGGGGGGTGGTGGGGGTAAGGACGGGAATCGTCATGGGGATTTCTTCCTGTGGGGGAGGGGATGATCGAGGGACCATCTCAGGTGGGTGTAAATACCATACTAGGATTGCTAACACCATATTAGGTAGTGTGAGCGTTGTGGCTACCTGAAAAGCTTCTATACCTGGTGGAGGGTAAAAGAAGGGAATTTGAGTGAGGGGTTGGGGGACTGTCTCCCAAACGGGACTATGCCCCTGAGGGGATGTGGATTCGTGGACTGTTGAGGTCGACGAGTGCGCAGGAGGTTCCGACGAGAGTGGTTATGTGACTGTTGGGATATCAGGAATGACCGAAGCCTCCTGAGGAGGACAACCCTCCTCTGTGTGAGTTCCATTAGATGAGATGACGCATACTTGATTAGTAGGATGAAGGAGTGGTGGTGCTCCATGGTACGTCCCTGACAAGGATGAATCCTTAAAAATCTCAGGACCCATCTCGACGAGTGGATATGTGTCTTGGTTTTTGTGGATGAGGGGAAGAATGTTATCGAGGTTGGCAGATGGGTTAGGATCATAATGTGAGACTTTTTCTATGGTCACGATCTTCCCAATGTGGGGGAACATCATTGTCCAAAAGACGAAACATGCCACTGCCTTCATAGCGTACATGTAGCTACGACCGAACAGGATATTATAATTGAGTGGGGCGTCGATAACTTCGATGTCGATGAGGATAGTCTTGCCCCCGAGTTCAACAGGGACGTTTTGGAAGAGCCCTTCAGGAGAGGATGGTCATCCGTCATAAGCTCGTAATGTGATGGCAGAGGATATGAGTTCCAGGGAACCAAGTTTCTACCATACTGTTTTGGACATAATGCATGTAGATGCACCTTCATCGATGATACACCGATGAACTATGATGTTTCGTATTTTCACTGGTATTTGAAAAGCGATCAAGGCGGGAAGACGAGGTTCTCCGCTATCAAGATCAAAGGTGATGAGTCGGGTATTTGCAGGGTCGACTACCCCCAAGGAGGAAAGTAGTGATTTCCACTGCGTAGGACAAGTCTGGAGGACTTCCAAGACTGACATGGCAGTCGGGGATTGCGCTAAGTCGTCTACCAAGCTATAGTTATGAGCTGCCTTAGCCTGTGGGTTGTGGACATTCTTGTGCAAGGGGATGCGAGGGATGCGTAGTGGTGGTTCGACGGAAGGGCGGGGGATCACCAACGGGGGTCCCGTCGGTGTAGGGTTTGTCTCTGGAGAGATGGAAGGAGACTCAGTGGGTGAATGATACTGATGACTACGTGTTTGCAGAAGGATTTCTTCCTCACTGGTGAGGAGAATTGTACACTCTGTTGGGTTGTTAGGGTTGAGGTATTGTCCCCCTTGAGGTGGGGGATGATGTGTGTCCTATTGGGTGTTTATGACACCTTGATGTGGAACGGGATTTTGCAGCATGGCAGGAGGGGGTTGTTGCACTTATTGTTGTGTTGTCTGCTGAGGGGCAGGTTGTGTAGGAGAATGGGGAAGATTACCAGAGTCTTTCAACCATTTGAAATCAGCGATCTGGGGGAAATGGTGAGTGTAATGAACGAACTCACCACAAAGGGCGCAAGGGAAGATGGTTTTAACATTATTTTTCCCTTGGCGTTTGTTATTATTGCCCCCTTGGGGGTTTTGGTTCCCTTGGTTCTGGTTGCCCCCAGTGGGTTGGTGTTGTGGGGGTTGATTCCCACCTTGACCCGGGTTGTTGTTATTCCTGTTCTGTCCTTTCTTCTTAGCATTGTTTGATGGATGAGTTGGGTTGGATATATTCAACTGTTCAAAAATTTGGTATTGTTGAGCAGCAGAAGGTTGAACAAAATTTACCCCCGCATGAGGATGTGGGGGAGCCATGGGTTATGGAGGACCAGGAAATGGGAAGTATGGATTTTGTGGTGGTATCAATCCATAAGGTACGTATGAAGGCATAGTGCTTTCACTAGTGCTATAAGCTGATGTTGAGGGAGTACCACTGTTTGTGGGAATAGGTGGATGTATGGAGGTATAGAAACAGGGTATGGCTATTTATAAGAAGGTGGGGGCTAATAAGGAGTGCCCCTATATGTTGGAAGGTATTGAGGTGTTCCATACATCGGTGGTGGTTGGGGTTGTGGACCATGGTGTGTGGTGGCACCTATTAGTCCGTCTGCTGAGTGAGACATCCCAGGTTTGTCTTCGCCAAATGGCATAGGTTTTGGAAGATCAGGAAGTACCGTGTATAAGTATCCCGATTGTGCATAGATGAGGTCATACTGTTGGGCCTTACTGATGGCTTCCTCTTTCGATTGAGGGAAGGTGGAAGCTACATCCTTACCGAGGAGAGAGACAAGTGATCTAAGAAACCAGTCGAGACATTGTTGCTTGGTGGTTTTTGCTTTGCACAAACTACGTCGCCTACGCCACTCATGAATGTGGTCAGCGATGTGTGTGGTTGAGGTTTGTTTGAATTTAGAAAGTAGTTCAAGACCATTTTCATGGAGGATGGGTAATTGGAAGAAGGTCAAGAATGCTTTGGCCAATGACTCAAAGGTCGCGTGGGACCCTGATTTTTCTTCGACATACCATTTAGCTGATGGGCCAGTGAGTGTGCGTTGAAATAATCGCAGACTGATGGAATCATCCATAATGCTGTTGGAAGAGCACCAAAGATGAAAGGTCATGACATGGTTGGCATGGTCATCGCCTGCCTTTCCTTCAAACTTTGGTATGTCTGAAGGTAGTTTGGTTGGCATTGCAGGCCATGTGGGGTCATGCAATATAGGATCATTGGTGAGTTTGGTGAGATCCGATATGTTGAGAGAGGCCAAGTACGTCATCTGCAATGGGGGGGAGGATTAGCTCCGACCATAGTGTGTTGTGAACCTGACCCTTGATGGGGGCTAGGTGGGTTGGTGCTCCCTCCTTGAGAGGAAGTGGGTCCCCCGCTTCCGTGTAAAGGAGAGCGAGTGAACGGATGACCTTGGGAAGTTGACCCAAGTAATGTAGAACCAAGCAAATATGATCCTAAGATAGTAGCACTCACAAGAGTGTGTGGAAGACGTGTCGATGAGCGGGCACAACCAGATATTCCCCCTAAGATAGGATGGAGGTTGAACAAGTGTCATGAATGATGGGGGTTCTGTGGTTCCCCTATGATGTCAGACTAGCTATGTGAATGTGTGAAAAAGTGGTGAGAGTAATATAGGAACAAGAGTCTTTGCGTTGAATGTTTACACAATATATATATCCAAATCAAATTGTAATCAGATGTGCATCATACATAAAATGAGAAAGAAGCATATATGTGGGTAAGTGGGTTTTGTCCACGTGGGGGAATCAAAAAAGAAAGCAAATGCTCGTGTCCTAGAAGACGTAACATCCTTCCTCTCAAATAGCACTGGACCTTCCAATAGTACTCAACAGTGGGGTCTGAAGTCACCGGAAGAGAAACTAGTGAAGGATGAAATAATTGGTTATAATG
>ML800696.1:59787-72864 GCA_009831015.1 Picea engelmannii
GAGGCCATTTAGGGCATTATTAGGTCTTTGACCAGCCCACCATTCGGATCCAGCCCAGATTTGGAGGTCAAATCAGCTTGGGAGCTGAACCATAAGTGGTTGGGAGGCCGACCACATTCATAAATGCGTCGTTTAGCAGGTGCACATATTTTTGCGCTAATAGTCGCGCATCGTGTTCATATGCATGATTTCTACGTTCATGTTCTGCGCATGTGCGCGCGCGCCCAATGTCTGCAAAGTGCTCTTCAATTTTTCACTACTTTGTATAGTTTTTTCCCTTTTTTGAATGCTATGAGATTAATTCAGGGCCATGAATGACTTCATTACTGTTTGACAATGCTGAGTTCTTGTAACCATGTGCAAATGAAATTTCAGTGATAACACCCTCAACAAACTTACCATCAAAGACAAATTCCCCATTCCTGTCATTGATTACCTCCTCGATGAATTGAGTGGCGCCCAATTCTTCACTAAAATGGATCTTCGTTTGAGCTACCACCAGATACCTATGAAAGAGGTAGAGATTCCCAAGACTACCTTTAGAACTCATGAGGGCCACTATGAGTTTTTGGTCATGCCCTTTGGGTTGTGTAATGCCCCCTCCACCTTCCAAAGCCTCATGAATCATGTCTTCCATCCTTTTCTCTGCCATTTTTTCTTAGTTTTCTTTGTTATATCCTCATCTATAGCAAAACCTGGATACACCATCCTGCTCATGTGGATCGAGTTCTCCATCTACTCTCTCAGCACCAACTTTTCTTGAAACAGTCTAAATGTGCTTTTGGCACCTCAGAAGTAGAATACTTGGGTCATCTGGTTGGAAAAGATGGGGTCAGGGTGGATCCTAAAAATATTGAATCTATGCAAGACTAGCCTCACCCAAAGACTATTAAGATCTTGCGTGGATTTCTAGGCTTAACAGGGTATTATTGCAAGTTTGTTAAGAATTATGGGAAGATTGCAGGACCTCTCATTACTCTCCTCAAAAATAACTCTTTCACTTGGAATCCAGTCACTGCTCAAGATTTTCAAACCTTGAAGATGGCCATGTGCACCACTCCAGTCCTCGCCCTTCTCGATTTCACAAAGACCTTTGTGTTGGAATGCGATGCCTCAAGGAAAGGAATTGGTGTTGTCCTTATGCAAGAGGGTTGACCTTTGGCCTTTACCAGCAAGAAACTATCTAAAAGAAATCTACGCAAATCCATCTATGAAAATGAAATGTTGGCTATTCTACATGTTGTGGATCTGTGGCGTCCTTATCTATTGGGGCAACATTTCCAAATTAAGATAGACCATCAAAGCCTCAAGTATTTTCTGGAACAACACATTTTCTCACGAGAACAACAAAAATGGATGACTAAACTCTTTGGATATGATTATGAGATCATTTATAAGAAAAGAAAAGACAATGTGGTTGCGGATGCACTTTCCCAAAAATATGAAGATGAAGGATCCCTTTTTTCTCTTTCATTCATTGTACCAGATTGGCTCCAAGCCGTTCGCTGAGAATGGCTACAAGATCCCAAAAGTTCGCAGTTGATCCACCAATTGCAATCTAATGCTCCAGCTTCCCCAAGGTACTCTTGGCTCCATGAGGAACTTTGATACAAAGGTCATTTGTATTTAAGTAAAAAATCAAAGCTTAAATCCATGGTACTTTCTGAGCTTCATGGTACACCCACAGTAGGGCACTCTGGGTTCACCAAAACCTATGACAGGGTCAAATGTTCCTTTTTCTGGGATGGTATGAAACAGGACATTCGTAATTTTGTAGCTGAATGTGATGTGTGTCAATGAAACAAGGGAGAAACAGTCAAATCATCGGGCACACTACAACCACTCCAGATTCCACCTGTTATTTGGAAGGATATCTCTATGGACTTTATTATCGGCTTACCCAAATCAGGAAATAAATCCTTCATCATGGTGGTTGTTGATCGTCTTTCCAAGTATGCTCATTTCTGCACCCTTCAACACCCGTTTACAGCATCCACGGTGGATCAAATCTTCATGGATCAGGTCCTCAAGCTTCATGGCATGCTGCACTCTATTGTTTCTGATCGTGACCCAACTTTCACAAGCAATTTTTGGCAAGAACTGTTCAAGATACAAGGCACCGAATTGCATCTCAACACAGCTTATCATCCTGAGACTGATGGCCAAATGGAAGTTGTCAACAAGTGTTTGGAAACATATTTGAGGTGTTTTTCTTCGGAAAATAAAAATCAGTGGGCTCAATGGTTACCACTAGTTGAATGGTGGTACAACACTTCATACCATATAGCTACACACATGACTCCTTTTGAAGTGGTATATGGACAAAATCCACCTTTAGTTATCTCATACTTACCAGGTGCCTCGAAGGTCCAGGCGGTTGACCTAACACTTACAGCTCAAGAGGCTATTCTCTGTACCCTCAAAGAGAATTTGGTCATGGCACAGAATCGCATGAAGCAACAAGCAGATCAAGGTCGCTATGAACGTCAATTTGCAGAAGGGGATCAGGTGTTTCTTTGACTGCAACCTTACAAGAAAACTTCCCCCAAGGTCGAGCATTGTCAGAATCTAGTGCCCAAATTTTATGGTCCTTATACTATGCTCAAGTGTGTGGGACAAGTTGCCTATCAGTTAGCTTTGCCCAGCCATTTGAAGCTACATCATGTTTTTCATGTTTCATGCTTAAAGAAAGTGACTGGAGCTAAGTGCCAAATTCAAACCAACCTTCTAGACTTAGTTGAAGAAGGATCCATTTGGCTACAGCCAGAAGCATTTTTGGACCGCCATGAGCGTTGCCTACATCACAGAACCATCAAGGAAGTGCTAGTCCAGTGGAAATATACAACTCCAGCAGACGCCACTTGCGAACTAGCTACCATTCTGCAGCAATTTCCTCATCTCAAGACTTGAGGACAAGGTTGTTTTTAAGGGGGAAAACATGTTAGGGTCCTAACCCGCACATAGGTAGAACAATATATTCGGATGTAATAAAGGTCAATATTAATAAGGCATTTCAATAAAATAGAATAAGGCGGATGTAAGAAGACCTAATAGAAGCTTTCGCTTCTAGAAGGATCTTCCTCTAGATGCTTATTTTTAGTATAAATAGGAGTCGAGGTTATGAGAACCCTAGATTGGATATTATTGTAATAGAGCTCTACTCAACTGGAGGTTGCCCCCTCGAAGTGGCCCGTGAACACTTCTTTCAGATTCAAAGTGTTATTTCTATTGTTATTCTTATATCATTTCAGTGTTATTGTGGTGAATATTCTGGTTATATTGTTGTTATTCTGCCATTACTAGCATTTTATTTCGGTTCTGCATACATTTTATATCTGGTATATTACAAAGAACCCCCCGAGTACTAATTTGTGTTGTGAGAAAGGGATCATCAACCAGCTAGAGTAATTCAAGGATGATCAAGATCTTGAAGAATGTTCCTCCAATAAATTTATCGCATTTTAGTAGCAGCTGGGATATCTGCCTCTCAAGAAGAGCATATCTTCACAGCAGTCAAGAATCTAGTTGTCTCTCCACAAGAAGATTTAGAATTCCCGTCAGATTCCTCATGTCAATTTGTTGAAGGGAATAAAGAATCATGGATAGAATTCAATGGAGAGAAAACAATAGAACCTGAGATTGAGGAGTCCTTAGCATGCCTGTCAACAAATTTTGTTTGTACTCCAAAGACCAATCATCTTGAAGAAGATAATCTACATAGCATGGTAGAGGAAGACATTCAGTGTGACCTAAACAAAGAAGAGAAACGAGAATATAGTGATCCTATTGAAACATGGTTTAAATTAGTTATTAGGTCACACCACTCTTTTATTTTTCATTATTTCTCGATCTCATCATCAAAGTGGTTGGTCCTTCATACTTCGATATGCATTAAAATTTATCTTTTAAACCTGAGTATGGATATATTTCTAACCCTGTTACACACATGGCTTCACTGGAAGTATTCCTATACTTCAAGGACATTTTCTTTTGTTCAATTAGAGTAGGATAGGTAAATAAATAAATAAATGTTGAACATAAGTACAATGTAACATATCTTTCATTTTTTTCATAGATGGGAATGTCAAAAGCTAACAAATAAATCGGTTTAAGATCTTTTGTTCCTATAGTAGATTTCTTTTAAAAGTTATGATAATTTTGTTTGGAATCTTATGAGAAGGGAATCTCTTCATCCTCCGAATGCACACATAATACTAGAAGGGTTTCAAAAGAGGAGAAGGCTTCCTTGTCAACGAAAGATAGCACTTAAGGGAGTGCTTCATGACCTATTTCTTCAAAATTCTTCTTTTTCCTTAAGTTGTTAAAAATGATGCATTTGTTCTTTATCATTAACTATCTATTTTAAGACCACTATTTCACAAGGATGATCAATTCAGTGATCTTTTTAATAGAAGTTGAAACTAAATGCTAATTCCAAACCATTTTATTCATATCTAATAATTCAACTTTTGACATTTTCCCTACATTTTTTGTTCGTAAGCATGAATAAAAATCTAGTTTTAATTAGTTCTATTGGTTTGATTTTAGCAGATGTTCGCAACTCTCTGAGAATCTTTTTTTTTATCATCTCACATTGTTTGCATGAGGCCATGCAAAACCTTAGGCATGGGACAGTGGTTGCTGAAACCTTCATATTATTTTGCAACTTCCGTCGGCGAGGCCAAATCAACATGTTCAGTGCTGGGATTTGATAGTCATTTCCATAATTCCGGTACCATTCTATTCCGGTACTACAGAATTGAGTTCATCCGGTACTGCAAACAATGTTTAACTCTACATTCATACGGTACTATGGGAGGAGTTATGTGCTAGTCCGGTACTGAACCACAACTCTGCGTTATTTCGGTACTAATGATCATTTCTATGCTCATCCGGTACCAAAGGAGAAAGTTTGCGTTCATCTGGTACTGAACCACAACTCTGCGTTATTCTGGTACTTATGATCATTTCTATGCTCATCTAGTACCAAAGGAGAAAGTTTGCATTCATCCGGTACTGAACAACATTCCTGTGCTCCTCTGGTATTGTTCTTATCTGGTACTGATGGTCGCCTGTGTGCGCATCTGGTACCAAAGGAAGAGGTATCTTCTATTCCAGTATTGAACCACAACTCTGCGCTAATCCAGTACTAAAGCACAACCCTGTGTCCATCCGGTACTCAGGTGATCCAGTACTGGTAATAAGGTGTTGGTAGCTCTAATCATATATTCAAGTTTTGTTTCTCGAGTTAAGTACTAGAACATATAAATTCAACATTTTTCATTTTACTAAAGGAATTAGACTAATTATGCAGTAAACATATGGTTACTTTCAATTATTTCATGCTCCCTACCATGAACTTTTGCAAGCCCTCATATATTATCACTGAATTCCTTTGCGAAGTGGTTGTCGCCATGAATGAGAAAAAATCATCCATCATGTCACTTTGTTCCAATACTATATGTTTCGATACTGTAGAAACCTACTCCATTACTTATCTGGTACTGATGTCAAAGTGATATGATCTTTGTCATGTGCTTAACATTGTTTTCACTTTAGGTAATTGGAGGTATGGGCTAATCTCTTCATGTTCTTTCTATCAAGGATCATTTTAGTCTTTTGTTGAATTATTTTTACTCTCATGTGCATCTTCCTCCTACATTTCTACACTCAACCCTAAATGAATCATCCTTGCTCTCCCTTTAAGAAGATATTTTCACATTTAGCTCTATATGATAATGGGTGCACTTGTCTTATTACCTCATCATTTTGAAGAAGTGATTGCTAATTGAAATATCCATTGAAAAGTGGTGACACCATTATGTATAATACTAACCTAGTTGATTCAACAAGTTCTTATCCAAGTTTATCTTTACAACTTTCTCTTGAGAGGTATTCATGAAAACCTCATGTGGTGGACCACCCTTGCAAAACCACAATGAACTATCATGAGAACCCTAATAGGATTAACTAGAAAGACCTCTTAGTCATTATCCGAGATGTTCCATTATACATTGAATACCTGAGATTTAAATTGAATGTGGATGATGTCGCCCTTGGGATAATTGCAAAAAATAAATTATGTGCCTAATAAATCTAAAACACTCTCTTACCACCTTCCTTCCTTATACTCTAAAAAATGTCAATGAACAATATACATCATTCTAAATCTTTTGAGTAATATAATAAAAAGGAAGTATCAGGAAGTACAAGTAAACCCATCGGGGTACTGAACAGGCTTGTTGGCAGCGAGGCCATGCTTGTATGGTACTAAGGTAAACCCCTCGGGGTAGTGAACAGGCCTGCTAGTAGCGGGGCTATGTCGAGTAAAGGGAGTTGAAAAACATAAAGTGGCCCACCTAAAACTGAACAAAAACCCTTGGGTCTCATTCTGAAGCAATCACTATCGAATCAAGGCTAGGAGATGACCTTTATATCTCTTGGATGATGTTCTTAAAAACCTTCGAGTATCCACTTTAGAGTTCTATATTTAAAAAAATAGGTTTGCATGAGAAGTGGGACCCTCAGTATGTGTAATTCACCTTACCTAAGCAAGAAGAGCTTCATCTCTAAAAACTTGGATAAGAAACGAGTTAATCATCTTAGGATGTATTATTTTATGTGTTCCTCTCTTCAAATGAGATCTAAACTATGATTACATCACTTTTGTTTTAAAGGTAATATAGCCAGGGGGGGCTTATTAGTCAAATTCATTATGAAAACTCTTGGCCACTATCCTATAATCATATTAGATTCACATCTAGACCTTTTTCTTAACTATGATCGAAAACATATTGGATAAGACCTAATGTCAAATCACTAACATATCTAATCTATTACTCATGAATCCACTTTTCCGTCATAACTAATTTTCCATGGGTAAGAATGTGAACCATAATCCAGGAAGTTTATATTGTTTAACAGGAACTTAGGAGATAAAGAAGGATGAAACTTCAGGGAATGCTTGATCGAGTGAAGAGTATCATCAATTGTGAAATTTTGAAGATCATTGTTGCATGAGGACATGCAATGACTTAAGCATGGGAGAAAGTTGAATATCAGTATTGAAACCTCTATTACCCGATATTATCCTCTGTCTAAGTCAATTTTACCTATGTTATGAGTATAAACTTGACTGTTGCCTCCATAAATACACTTGATGACATTGTTCATGTGCATAAGAGGTAAATTATGATTAAAGCATGATTTGTTTAGTTTTATTGAGTTAATTCGATTAAATGCTTGATTATGTATGATCCTAATCACTTTGACTCTTAAGCAGCATGATCTAGTACCCAGTCTATTCCGGTACCAAGTCTCCACCTATTCTGGTACCAGCCTGTGCTAATCCGGTACTAGATATAATTCAAAATCTTTGAATGTTTCTAGAAGAAAATTGGGTTTTTTCCAAAGTGATGTTTTCATGTGGAAATATGAGTCATAATTCACCCATATCACACGTGTGGACCTCCAGCTCAGGGGGAATGATTCTGCCAAAATTAGCAAAAAACTCAAACTACCAACTTGTGCCTCGATTTTCGTGCATATGGTATCAGGTATAGAAATTATAATACATGGGTTTTGTCGAGAATATGAAAAATTGAGTAATTTATTCTACCATGTTCCAAAATTAGAATTTTTTTGGAGATATGGGTGGGGGCTTAACTCGAATCTGCCCAAATTGTTAAAAACACAGATTTTTGGGATTTATCCTAAAATTGTAAAAATTGTTTTCTTAGCTTGGGGATTTGGTTTCATCCATTCCTTCATGGATTTTATGTATAAATAATACCTCATAGGCCTACGTAGGGAGGAATTATTATGTTGTAAGATTGGTTCTTGAAGAAGGAGGAATTGTTATGTTGTAGGTTTGATTTTTGAAGATTGTTAATTGTACACCTACTCCTCAAGTAATGATATAAGTTGAAATTCATGGATTTAACATGTATGTTCAAGTCTTCTTCTCTAAAATTATTTCTTAAGCTTCCTTGTTGGTACGGCAAGGGCCCACCGACCCAATCAAGGTAAGCTTCGTTGTATTTTATTTGTAATTATAATTCTGGATTTTTGTGTGATTGTGTGAGTGTGAACATTTAACAGTTGTGTGATGTAAATGATTTCAAATGCATTTTAAGTTTAGTACAGAGTTGTTTGATTTTGAATCAATTTGATTAATTAGACATTGAACATAGTAGATAAGTTCCATTTTCATTTCTGCAAATTGATATTTAGTTAACAAGAGTTGGATAGATGTGTGTGATTGTTAAATATGCAATTGTTATTGTTTTGAATTTATGATTGTGTTGCTCTTAGTAGATACAAGAATCATAAGACTTCATCTGTCACCTTCATGCTTCATGTAATGAAGTCTTTCAAGCATATTGACTGCCTCCTGTATTGAAGAAGATTTGATTGGCATTGATAGGGTTATGATTGATTTCTTTCTAAGAGTGGATAAAGTGGATTGTTGATTTTTGTTTCAAATGCTACAGGGAACAAGATCTTAAGTTCATCTCTTCATTTAATGAGCCTCTAATGAACAAATTTGTCACCTAAGAAAGAACCTTTCAATTCACTATTTGCTTGAGAAGTTTTGTTATCAGTTTTCTCTTCTAAGTTTGGAGTGGTATTGTTGAACTGTGCCCAGATTTTCTTGATAGTTGTTGTTAAGAGTAGCAGCTACAGATAACTAATTCAAAGTCCATCTTTCCACTTCATGAGCTTGTAAATGGACAAGGCATTATCTGAGCAAAATCTTTTGAGTGCATGAATGCAAGTTTTTCTCTCTAATTTCTGAATTATGTGAAGAGTGTTATCTTTGAAAACATAGTATTTTTGTATTGAATGTTTCTTCTATACTCATCAGACATAGGAACCTATCTATTATCAGCACATATAGTGCATCAACTCTACTGATTACGAATCCCGGTTGATAATTTATGTTTGGTAATATATTGTGCAAATAATTGCACCAACAGTAGGTATGAGGGTGGAAGGTGTACTCATATACTCGTATGCTAGCTTGATGTTGAATCGAAAAAGGAAGGATCAACATATCACTGCAAGAAGTGAAGTGATAAAGGAAGGATCGAAGTGGAGCTAAAAAGATAAGAAAGTCTAAGAATCACTAGGTGAAAAGATCCCAAGGGAAGAAAGGTCAGAAAGAAGGGATTTGGACTACAATACCAGCCTGGAAGTCCATAAGAAAGGTCTCTAATAGTGAAATAAAGGACTCTAGTGTTTTTCAAAGAAGGAATTCCGCAAGAAACATCTCTAGTAAACATATTGAGGATTCCCATAGTCCTTCAAATAATCAAGTAAGAAAGAAATGTCTCTAGCAACAAGATTGAGGATAGAAGATGAGATGTAAATGGGTTTATATTTTGGGCATATGTAATGGGATTGAGCATATGTGTTTATTCAATAAATTTTGTATATAAAATGTGTTAATAGTAAATGTACATAGTAGGTCTTTGTTCATGAATAGTTAGTTATTTACCTTTCATAGCTTTGATTTTCTTATCGAACAATGGAGTCATTAAACCCGTTAGGATGAGTTACCCCAAATAACTTAGGTTAACTTAGACAATCTCAGACCAGACTCTCCCTTCCAGTTGATGAGTGTTCACATATGCACGTCAACAGACTTCCAAAAAAATTTTGAGTTGTAACTGCATTGCATATTGACCGCTCATGCTTATAGGCCTAATGATGGCTTCAAATTGCTATTGTTGAGTTATTTGCTTATGCATTCCTACCAATTGTTATCCTTGCAATTTAACCCTTTGCGACTCGATACATTTATCCTTAGAGGAGACATTTCCCTGAGTGTAGTTATCTTGTACATGCTTCCTTGCATTGATCATAAGTATGTTCCTTGCACTCTGGAACTAGTTTGCTTTCCTGCGACACTAGTTTCCTCCATTATACTATAGCATTATTTTATTCTTTTTCAATCTTTAATGACATGAAAAAGACAAAAAAATAAAAAAACAAATAGAAGGGGGGGAAGAATCTATCTCTTTGTTTGGCAGTAGTCTTTTCGTCCTTGAACAAAGCACAATATTTGAGTCAATATCTCAATATTTTTGGGTTTAGTATGTCTCTAGGAGACTTTTTTCATTATTGAGTATAATCTATGTCGGTTGGTTATTCTTTCAGTCATATGGAGAGTCTTTTGATGCCCATTGTATCACATATGTATCCCATTTTGTAATCCATGTTGCCTAAGTCACATAATGGTCGTGCTTTTGTTCAAGGGAAGTTTGAGCTTGAGTCGACCATTCTGCAGAACTCTTTGACTTTCCAAGTCAGCCTTCCTGTGTCGATCAAGTATATCTTAGTTTCACAAGTATCTTTTTGTTTCACTCATGCTATTATAGAAGGTCCCTATTGAACTCTTGATCACAGTTTTACTCTTATCGACTCTGACACATTGCTCTAAGATTATGACTTAGAGTTGTTCCATGGGCCTATTTCCATTATTGATAGGTGACCTTCCACTCAGTAGATGAAAAACCATCATTAGTCGTTGATTGAGCAGTTTCTCTTGTGTTCGAAGCCAACAACAATCATCACACATAGGGATTCATGTGGTACCTTGGTTTCCAATTGACCCCATTGGTGGATACCTCATCTTTGTCAGTAGTCTTCATCATGGCTACTATTCAGAGAGTCTCTATCATGCACTATTCCATATGGTGCACGTCTGAGTCGTACCTAGGTGTGGTCCTTACAATTTTTTCATCTGAGTCCTTCCAAATATTTGGCCTTCTTCTACTCATCATATTGGATGATGGGGGATTCCTTAATTCCCTCCTTCCATCATATCTCTTTCTATCAACTTCAACACATATTTCTTGGGTACAAGGATCTAGACTCATTTTTAGTACCTTGGGGCTTGCAGTCATTAGTGGCATGTTCCCTCACTATTGATAGTGGGAATATATCAATGTCCCCTAATCGATAGATTCTATCAGGTGTTTGACATCATCTCATTTATTCACACTTGTTAGATTGTACTAGGTACCTTGACGCCCATTATCATCATCAGTAGGTTTCCTCGCTTTTTTTAACGATATACATCAATGAATGGTAATCAAACGGTGTCTCACTATGGTCCAATTCAACATGTCTATTCACATAGTATAGACTCATACCACAATGGGTCATTTTGAAGACTTCGGGTGAAGTATGAACATCACATATTTTGTTCTCCTACCCAACCTGTATTGATTGTACCATCCCCACAGACATTGGCACTTTTAAAGGATAAGTTTGTTTACTTCTTTGGCTCCAAGTATCCTCTGATTTGATTTTAAGACATAGATCTATTGTGTATCCATTTGTGGTTATGATCTACATTTGCATGGATCCACTGTGTATTTTTCGTGGCCATGATCAATACTTCTATATATATCAAATGGATCCACCGTGTATAGTTTTCACAACCATGGACATTAGTTTTGCTTTCATTACTCATGGATCCATAATGTACTTGGTTTGGCGGCCATGCTTATATCACTCCTGAGTATGGGTATGCTCGACTCGGGAAGAGAACACTCTTACTTGATTTATGTTGACAATTTTGTTCTTGGATCAATTGCTTAGGAAATTTAATTGGGACTTTCTTCAATGCATCCTTGCCTCTTAGAGTTATAATGTATTTCAGTCATCATTTTCTCTTTTGACCTCACACATTAGGGGGCATCTGTTATACCACAAATTGTCACACCAAATTACATTTGTGAGATGGCCTAGTCCATTACCTAGCTTGCAAACCTAAATCCCATTATCCTTCATCAGAATCATCTAAAAAAAAACACTTTTGTTTCCATATGCTATTCACCCATGTGAAAATCACATATATATACACTATTTTCAAGTGTACAAACCACATATACCCTCAATTTTGTGAAAATATAAAAATACTCCACATTTTTTAGTGGGGTTATCGGTTTGTCTCGTTCCCAAACTTCCCTTATCCCATACAAAATGAGATATAACCATCTCAACCTCTTTAGGATGGTATATAAGCACCTAAGGGGGTATGGATGAGGGGAGACAACCTTGGTGTAAGATTATGTTGACAATTTGCAAGCTTCCCTATTCCCTGAACCTCTAAGTAGCATCCCCTGAGTAGCAAGGAATCCGGTATACTCCTGGGCCAAACATAGACCAGGAGTCTACCATATTCCTTGCTCCTGTGGGAAGTCTTACATATGCCAAACTGGAAGAACCTTCAAAGAAAGGCTCAAAGAGCATATAGCTGACACTACTCACAACTGAATCTCAAAATCATTTATCGCCAAACATTCTTCTAAATCAAAGCATCTTGTTTTCTTTGACCAAAAAAAAAACTTGGCCTCTACTCCTCCCGACTCATTCGGGAAGCCCTGGAAATGTAAAAACATCCTAACAACTTGAACCGTGAAGACGGCTACAAACTTAACCACTCTTGGAAATCCATCATTCATAATCTTGACCATTGACCTCTGACTTTGTAAGCTCCCACCACCTGCTCCCTTTCCCTTTAGTTGGACCAATTTCTTGCTTCTTCCTGCTCCCCTCCCGACCGCTTGTTGTTCCCCAACTTTCTTCTGCATCTTCATTTCTCGTTCTCCTTTCTAGTTTTTCCCTTCTTTTCTAACATGTTCCTCCCTTTGTTTTTCTTAGTCAGTTCCTCAATCTCCCTAATTGTAATTCTCCTTTATCTTTTTACAATTATTGTGTATTTCTAACTCTTTGGTTTTGATCATATTCTCTTTAATACGAGCTATCTCCTAGATCTTTATCGCTCTTTCAATTGGTCAACCTTTTTTATCATTTCATCTTCTTCCCCAATTTTAAAACTTTAAATTTATTATTTAATTGAATCCTAACAATAACTAAAAATATATTTTATCGATTTATCCATTTTACCTAATCTCAAAAACTCCCGAGCTTTCATATTTTCTTCTCCCTACTATAATCCTTTCCATTATTCATCCTTTCTCTACCCTGTTATTTTCCCTATTTACATTTTTCTTTCTATTTTATCCCTTTTTCCTCACAAACTTCTATAAAATTCCCTCATAT
>ML800696.1:128200-139460 GCA_009831015.1 Picea engelmannii
TATTCAGCATCCATGGCTGAATGGTTAAAGCGCCCAACTCATAATTGGTGAACTCGCGGGTTCAATTCCTGCTGGATGCAGGAGAACTGCACATATCCATTATTTATGGAATGGGAAGAAGGATTAAGAATAACAGCAAACATCTGAACAGTACGACATCTTTTCCTTGGAAGCAACACTCTTCTTTCTTGCAGACTATTCGCTCCACATGGACTCTTCTGGTGATACCCTTGTTCATCTATTAGCTCTGCTAGCCTGGAAGGAATCTACTCCTTACATAATCTGCACTAGCATAAAGGATCTTCTTTTCTCTATGTTCTTCACTACCTTATCAGTTTTCTTCTTACTTCTCTTCGATCCTTCCTTTATGGCTCTACTTTCACAATAGTTTTCTTCATTTCTTCGATTTCAATCCAAATCGTTTCAATATTTTCAAGGACGCACAATCTTTGAGGCTACACTCCACCTCTGACATGACTTCTTCACCCACATTCTTGGCTTTACATGATCTTTTAAAATCTCATGACTCACATCTCTTGCAAGTCGATCACATAAAACATTTCTTTTATTTATTTATAAATGCCAAAATAAATCACATCACCATGTTTCACATTTGTTTTTCCTTTTTCCTCTTGAATTTACTTTAGTCTTGGATTTCCATATTTACATGACATTTGTTAGAGTCTTGAATTCTAACAAAATAAGATCACCTTCATATTGAGATCATGAATCTCAATATAAATATTATAAATAATAATTCTAAAAACTTTAGTGACACTTCCAAACCATTAACAATACTTCTTTTTATATTGCCTCCTTTAAAAATAAAACACTTATTTTAAAGAATGCTCCACATATATTAAAAAATAATTATAAGAAAGCAATTTACCTTTTCTTTCCTTTCTCTCTCCACCCAACTTTTCTCCTATACCTTGTCTCCATTGTTTTTGTTACCGCTCATTCCACCAATAGTTATCACTAAACATTTGATCAAATGATTTCACGTTAGTATAGGACGAGATCCAATAGTCAAGACGTGGTTGAATTTGTTCTTCTCATTCTCAATGGTTCTCGTGGAAGAATAAATGCGTGGCTTATTTTCGAACTTCATTCGATGGAAAAATTTGAAATGCCCATCTAAGAGATTTAGTCACAACTTATACTTGGTAGCATGTCGTTTGTCTAGACTAAAATATTTTTACTGCATATTACATGTTACATGGTCTAAACTCTCTAGATTGCATCGTTAAGATAGTATCAAACTTAATTTTTTTTATATAACTCATTCCTCAATGGATAGCACGATGGTGAAGGGAGATATTTTAGATTATCATGCCAACATCTTCCCATTAAGATAATATCTCACTGTTTGAGATTATCCGAAATCCTTTCACCGACTTTGAGGTTATAATCAATATCGTCTACCACGATATGCATTCTTGTTTCTTCATGTGATTCGTTTGTGTCCACGATCTCTCCGAGTGAGCGCTTGCAAGATACAAAATCTTGCTTCCACCTTTAGCAACATAATTTCATACACATAAACTATATCTTTGTGCTCCGCGAATCGATCTCTCCCTCTCCTCGAGCTCCCTCAATCTCAAATGGTGCGGGTTCTCCTAAAGCTCTACTCAAACTTTCATATCTCTAGGCCTTCTATGAGGGAGTGAAGCCTCGACCCGCTCTCATACCATGTAAAAGAATACGCAAAGACAGATTGATGATACCATGTAAAAAAATATGCAGAGCTATTGATATGAGTTGTATATGAATATGAATGTATAGTTAAAAATACATAAACAGATTGATGATACCATGTAAAAAAATATGCAGAGCTATTGATATGAGTTGTATATGAATATGAATGTATAGTTAAAAATACATAACAGAATGAGCAACTCCCTATAACAGTACACATATTAGTTAAGTATGTAATTAGGTTATTTTCCTTAACACTTCCCCTTAATTACATCTGATAATAACATTAACTAAAACTATATCTATCACCAACTTCCCTTGGACTAAGATTTTTTCTCATCTTTGATGGTTTAAAATGTATTAGTCTCCCCCTTAAACATAAAATATTGAAGGGGGGCGAAGGACATCTCCCTCTCCTCGGGCTCCTTCAAAATTGAATTGTGTGGGTTCTCCTCAAGTTCTACTCAAGCTTTCATATATCCAGGCTCATGGGCCCTCCTTTGAGGTAGTGAGGTTGTAAAACAATATGCATAGACAAGTTGATGCAACACACAACACTATTGATGTGTATTGTATATTAATATGAATGTATAGTTACAAATACTTTACAGAATGATCAACTCCTTGTAGCAATACACGTATTAGTTAATGATATAATTAGGTTAGTTTCCTTAACACTCCCCCTTAATTACGTCTGGTAATAACATTAACTAAAACTATCTCTTTCACAAACTTACCTTGGACTAAGATTTATTTTCATCTTTAATGGTTTACAATGCATTAGACTCCCCCTTAAACATAAAAGATTTAAGGGGAGCGAAGAAGACGTAGAAACATGCACAAAGACTGAATGCAACAAAATTTTGGTTTTCAGTCACCAACAAATATAAGAATCTGAAAAAGGCGCAAGAAGACTACCTTGATATATGAAATGTTGTAATTAGGGGGTGCATGATCAGTTGTACCCGACACCCATAGAGTTTTTGGTCCAAAGTTTTAATCCTTACCGTAAGAAAGATGTATTCCCTAAATGTTTAATAAGCCATGTTGAGTTAGGATGACATAGATTTGTGTTTGATCATGTAGCGTGTATCCTTGGTTTCGAGCAGCTTGAAGTGTTGGGCATCAGAGGGATGAGGGATGATAGATCAAGTTGTGGATTGAACCACTAGTATATGTATGATGATGGAAGGTGTACTCATATCTAAGATTAATGGTGAATCATAGAATTTCAATCTTCAATTAACAAGGGGAATGTGAGATAGACTAATCTCAGAAATGCTTAGGAGCAACTTATGTTTAAGGGGAGTGTTAAATTATGATTAATAGGGATTCTAATGCATAAATTTGTCTCTGTGTATACTTTAACAGAAATCATCCCTGTGAACCATGACCATGTGCAAACCTGGAAGACAAAGAATTCCCACAATCTGAATTGGAAGACGAAAATTCCTGATTTAAATTCAAGTTCAACTCACCACCGTGACAAGGCGACATGAAATAAACTGAATCATTGTCATGGTTGCCAGAAAAATGATCTTTAAAAACAAACACGGGAAATGGCCCTATATAAAACGTTGGCTACTCCTAAGATTGAAAGAAAACCATCAGAGTTTTAGTGCAACAACCCACTTCCCACAATTCAGAGTAAGAACTACAACTGTCCACCCACCTGTCAAGTTGTCTGCCATCTCACCGAGTCAACTCTAGCTAGCATCAGTTAGTTATTGTGTTCAACTCAGTATACTGAAGTATTAGGTAGAGATATTTTGGGATCCTCTGTATATTAATCTCATCTAATACTTAGACGGGAATCCAAACCCCATTGTTTTCATGCATATTTGTTCTACTCTCTGCCTCTATCTGAACATTGACATGGTATCAGAGCAAGTTGTCTGGGTGTGACTCCCTCACAGGAGTGCCCAGTATCTTGAAAAAACCATGACATTTATTCTGTTGTAGGTGTAGATTAGCTTAGGTAAGAGTAGATTCTGTTCTTTTAAGAGATTGTTGACATTGCAAAGCCCAGTAGTCTCTGCGGTGTGAGGAAAGTGTGCTTTCCTGAGAAAGAGATTGTAGGAACGAACCAGGGAACTGAAATCTTGTGGAGAACCCTTCGCCTTGATACACATAATCAACTCGCGAGTGAAGTAGTACACGCGCCAACCGGCGCTGGTTATCCTCACCATTTGTGAAGAGATTGAGATTTCTCGGAGAGTTTCTAGCGATTGGAGAAGGTAGAGAGATTTGTCTCGCATCTTCGAATTGCCTCTGAGAATTTCAAAAAGGGCCTGCGCACTTAGTAAGGTTTGGTGACTAGAACGCATTACCCTTCGAGAGAGGGCGATCAATAATTGGGCGTTGGATTTTCAGTCTTGGTCAAAGGCCTTTTGAATTCGCCTTTCTTTGTGGGATTAACGCTCGACCCACGAGATCGAACTTCCGTATGTCTTTCCAGAGATCACCCAGCTTCAGAACAGATCACTGTGAGACCCATAGGTCTTCCACGTAGACTAGGAGAGTTGGGGAAATAAAAAAGACAACTGTTGTAAGTGGGACCGGAACCGCATGTGGATCCGAGAGAGCTTATATACGTCAAACCTAATCACTGGTTGTCATAACTTGTAAAGGGCGAGCCCATGTTTTTTGACGAGATCCGTTTGCGTTTGCCCGCGGCCAGAGTCCCCATGATATTCGAGTGGGCAGAAACACGAGTTGGCAGAGTATATGACACGATAGTGCATAGGTTATTTCCTATATTGCAGTGGAGAAGCGACTGGCCGCTCGGGAGAAGGTCGAATTTGTAAAGAATTTCCAGCCAAGCCAAGGCGTGGCTTCAAAAGAACGTCTGCGGGTTATGGGAACGTTTGTGGCTTTGGACAAACGCTTTGTTCCAGTGGGGCTGTCGAATAGATTCCTAGTCGCTGCCAAGAAGAAAGCATTGCATGAAGTATGCACGAATTCGACTGAAGAATTCTGCGAGTTTCTATTGGGAGAATCGGCGTTTGGGCACTGAAAAAACAGTTTGGGAAGAACCTTATGAATTCCATTGTTGAATGCATGAGAAAGAAACCCGCGCGCTGCTGTTAAGCGCCTGGTGAAGGAAACCCCGTGGAGCAAAGGGGGAATGGCAGTTGGAAAGAGAAAAGTGCCACAAGATTGAGTACTAACCAGATCTCAGTTGAAGGTGTTATGAGATTGCATTGACATGAAACCAGAAGCATAAGACTCTTCACAGAGTGGAGAGCAGCCCAGTTTGATGTGTGAAGTACAGCCCGAGCTGAGGGAAGCAAGAAGGCTATAAGCTAGACATAGGTTTGACAGAGATTGTTTGTGAGAGATGAGAAAGACGCTATTAGGTTTTCATTTTTGTTGTTGTTTCAATTTGTTGGTTTTTATCAATTTCTTTAGTATTTGAATGTTTTCAAATAAATGAAGTAGATTTATTTCTACATAGATGCTGCCATAGTGTCATGGTAAAATTGGTCACATGAGTAATAATAATAATGTATTGAAAAATGTAATGACCTTATTAATATCTTATTAATATATTGAAAAATGTAATGAGCTTATTGGGAATTTAGTAAAGCATATAGAATGTTTGTACTTGAATGAAATATTATTGTAACAGGTGCATGTTTGGTTGTACTGGACGAGAGGTTTGTGGTCCAAGTTGTAAGCCTTGGCATATGTAAGTTGTTCTCCCCATATGTTTAGCAAGTCAAGATTGACTCAGGTCTAAATAGATTAGTGTGTAATCATGTAGCATGTGTTCCGCATGTCACATTAGGTTGTGGAATGAGTAGGTGTACTCGTCTTCTAAGTTTGATGGTGAGTTGGAGAAGTTGTCTTCGATTAAGAGGGGGAAATGAGAGATAGTAAGAGTGAGGAACCAAAGTATGTTTAGTGTTTAATGAACCATGTAGATGAAATGCATTCTTATGATGAGTACAATGAATGGTACCCATGTATCTAGGTAGATGGATTTTTTTTTAAATGGACATCCCATATGCAAGTACAAAAGGAAGGAAAAGGAAGTTCAAGGATGAAACTCATAAGGAAGAAATCCCAAGCAAGTGTGTGAACTATAAATCAGTTTCCCCATCATTAAGGTTTGTGGTGTCATCCAAAGCCACTTGAGAATTGTAAGTGTTCATGTATATACAACTGAGATTATGGAGGAGTGTTAGAAATAATCTCTAGTTGTCCACCCACCTTTCAAGTTGTCTACCAACTCACCGAGTTTGAATCAATTAATCATTATATTCAATTCAATTTACTGAAGTATTAGGTTGGGATCCTCTTTTTATATTAATCTCATGTAATACTTAGAAGGGCATCAAAGCCCCATTGTTTTCCTGCATATTTATTATGCTCTCTACCTCTCTCTTAACATTTAAAGGGAGAGCAATCTTTTCCCAAGACTGAAGTTCAAGAAAGACATGCATATACACTAGTGATTAGACTTACCATTAATGTGACAAGGGATTCAATCCACATGCTTCATACCTGGAGTGTAAGTGAGGAAAATCAACTAGTCCAGTTATAGAATTAAAGATGTTTTAGATTCATTCAGGACTCATGAAACTCAAAAATCCCCATTAAGATGGATTTTACACTAGCTTATTTTTTTCAAGGTCAACATTTTTTTGAATTTGTTTGTTTTTTCAACAAATCTCTTACTATTGTTCTAGAATTTGAGAATTTGATATGATTATCCACTACCATAGATCGGATTTCACATTGTCACACTATGCAATGCTACTCTATACTAGTGATCTAAACTATACTAATATGTAGTGATCTTAACACCCAAAACGACTTTGTAAATCGATGTCGTTTTAAAGAAACAACACCAAAAAAAGACAAAGCAAATCACAGTTCACATACCATCACTATATTCGTTTATGAAATAAAAATTTCCCTAAGTTATAACTTAGAGATAAAGAAGATTAGTTGGGGTGATTAGTTTCCAACCATCTCAAACTGTATGTCATCATAAATATATATGTTGTAATTCTCATTGATTAATTGGAACGAAGCTTGGCTTTGCTTCCCTCTCCAGGTGCTGGGAGTTAGTTCTCATTTCTCGTTTATTAAGTTGGTATCAGAGCGAGAAGGAGAGGGCAGATCGTTGTGGTCTACAGGATCATTTTGAGGAGGATCGTTTCACTCAGATCGCTGCCTTCATGGAGGATTGACGTCTGATCTGAGCATGATCTCAAGATCTCATATCTCGAGGCGTGCTGGGAGGCTTTCCCGATCTGCTGAGGAGATCATTGAACTACTGAGCGTCCATGAGCATCCCTGTTCTCTGCACGATCTGCTGCAGAGATTGTTGCTTGCTTCCAGCATATGCGTGGAGACTTGCTGCATGGAGAGTGGCTGCGTGGAGAGTCTGCTGCGTGGAGAGTTGCTGCGTGGATATTTCAGGGAGATAGATCTGGTGCTTCTCGAAGGCATAAGAAGAGAGGCGCGATGAGATATCAAGAGATATTAGAAGGGTGATCTATACCTGCCAAAGTTATCGCTGTCATATTTTCCAACGCTATATTTTCAAAAATTTTGCGGAGGAGATCGCTAGTTTACTTTCCCTTACACTAAGAGGATCTTCAACATTTAATTCCGAAGGCGTGAAAGAATTCCATTCTTGGCAACTGTAGTGTACGATGCAGTCGTGGATGCACTTGCAGTGGCCGTGTTAAATCGCCATTGTGTTTTAATTATTGCGCATCTCTCGCATGCTCCCTCACCCAATGAGGTGCCATGACTTGGTTAATTTAGGTTGGTGATAATGGCGGTGGTTAATGCCAAGGATATTCACATGTATGAATTTTGTGCTTCTGGTGAGTTGAGATAAAGTGCAAGAACAACAACAAATCCATTGGAAAAATGTTTAACTGAGCGAGAAGAGCATGGTAAAGTGAGTATGAAGAAATTAGTGAATGAGTGATTAATATAATTTCCTCTTTAAGTTGGTGATGTAGTGGAGGTGTTATAGCTAAGTGAGGTGTATGTACCCATTTCGTTGGGTTCACATAACCTCCAATCTAAGAAAGAGAAGGAAGAAGATAAAAGGAGAATGCACCATGGGTAAGCAAAGAAAAATTAGACAACTCTGGAGAGAGCTAAATGAGATGAGGAGAAAAAATCAGCACGAAGAGTCATTGTATTTTGCGGATCAACGTGATGTGTTTCTAGTTGTACCATGCTTGAGGATCATAATGCAGTGTTGGACCGGATCAACGAAGACCATGAAGAAATCAATGAAGAATTTGATGAAGTATATAAAATATTGATGCCAAATTTGTCATTCTTCTCAGGTATAAATTATGAACCTTGGGCAACTGAAATGAAAAAATTACTATGGTTAGTAGATTTATTACATTATGATCATGAAGTTCGTATCAAATTCTATGATAAGAATTTTGTGAAATACCTAGTGCAAAAATATTTTGGGATATTCTTGAAATAAAAAGGTGGAGTGAGAATGTTGAAATTCATGACGACATTTGTGTTGAAAATGATGATAGTGTTGAAATCTTTATAACTGAAATAGCGAATGAAAATGGTAGCATTGAAATAGCAATGATTAATGAAGAAAGTGTGTCTGACGGTAAAGTTGCATGTCATAGTAAGAAAATTCCCTATGAAACAGTATTTAGTGATGTGGTGAATTCAAATGAGATTGATGATGGAGATGAATGTGTAACATTAATGAACCCCTGTGTGAATCTTTGGTAAATGTAGTCAAATTTGATGAAAACTATTCATCTCATGAAGAGTGGTCAATTCCGATGCAAGAGAAACATCTTATTGATGAGCTATTGTTTGGTGAGAAGAAAAACTCATTTACATACACAAACCAAGTGAAAGAAAATCTGATAGAGCCTGGTAAAGAGGTTGAAGACATGAAACAACCAGTTTTGATAGCAGTTGAAGCTAAAAATGAAAATTAGTATGCGACATCAGAGGCAAGGAAGGAAGACGAAGAAATGAAAGTTCTCTTAGAAGAACAAAATGAAAAGAACTAGTATGGTTCTTCCTATGATTTTTCATATGATTATAACAATGTTTTTGAGTGTGCATGTTTACAAGACAACAATTCATTTTCAATAGTGAATGATTATAAAGAAAACATGAAAGAAAATGAAGATATTGATGAAGAAAATATTGAGTCAATTTTTATGGTGTGGAGCCCAGAAGAAATCAAGTATTATTATGAATTGATGTTGCAACAATCCATTGAGCAAGACATTGATGATTGTATCCAAAAAGGGAAGCAACCTACTTATGAGAAGTTGGAAGAATTTGCAAGCATTAAAGACAAATGCTTCCAAGAATCTGTCGAAGTGTTGAGGACAAAGAACAATAGTCATCCACCAAGTTTCAAAATGAAGAAGAACAAAGCCAAGATGACACTCCAGCATAACAGAGTCAAGATGAAACATATTTGGAGCATCAAGCCCAGGAAGAAGCTCAATCTCCATCACTATCTGACAACAAGAAAGGTCAAAATGAAATTGTTAAAGTCAAGTTGTAAGCCTAGCTAAGACTCAAACCAACATGCATGTTACTTATGTTAGACATTTGTATTGTAGACAATCCATTTCTCCATTAAAGAGGAGACTTAGAGATAATGGAGATTAGTCGCAATGATTAGTTTCCAATCGTTTCTAAACTGTATGTCATCATATATATATATGATGTAATTCGCATTGATTAATTGGAACGAAACTTGGCTTTGCTTCCCCGATCTCCAAGTGATGGGAGTCGGTTCTCGTTTATTAAGTCTATACATATCGTAGATGTGGTCAGTGAGGTCTCAATATCGAATATACCGTTTGCCTCTAGTCTTGTGGAGCCTTGCAAGAAGGTGCTTTGCTTCAAGAGACATTAAAGGCATTGTTATCAGTCCTTGTTATTAGACTTAACTTTATGTAAGATGTATAATTTGTCACTGAGGAATATAGAGATGGAAAATATATACCAAAATTGAAACATGGATATCTAAAAATATATAGAAAAATTAAAACCAGATAGAAAAATAAAATAATATTGATAGAAAAATAAAATAATATAGAGAGATGGAAAATATATATCAAAATTGAAATATGAAGATGGGAAAATATATAGAAAAATTAAAAATAGATATTGAAAAATAAAATAATGTAGACCAAAACTGAAAATATAAATAGTTTTATATAATAGTTTTCTGATTAAAATACATACAAAAAATTCTGATTAAGATACATAAAAAAATCAAATCTAGAGAACTATACTTATATAAAACTTCCAGATTAATAAGTCTTTTAATTGAAAATATGTAATGTGTATGTGAAATTTAATGATATAAGAATATTCTTGATGGTGTCCACAAAAATTAAAAATTAAAGGTGGAAATTTAATTTTATAACCCTTGCCATGTGTAATCATTAGAACGTCAGAATAACACAAATTATTGATTAACCTGACTTATACGTATACGTGGAGTATGGCAAACGGCGTTTTGTTTTGGCGTTCCACGCGATGACGGGCCGCGAGTTTTGGCATCGCCTCTGGGCGTTTATCAGCCACTGGTTTAAAATAATATAAACCAAAACTGACAACAGAAATAGAAAAATGATTAGGACCAGATTCTTTTCAGCGGCCTCTGGTGGTCAGACGGTAGACCTACCTGTCAAAAGGAAGATCTTCATTGAAGCAGATGGGCGTACAATTATGACTGGCAGACAATGCAATGCAGGGGCGCCTCTGCCAGATCCACCAAGTTTATAAAAGCATTATCATTCATCCACGAAGAAAATTAGGTTACATTGCTTTATTGCATATAACTCGCCATCTATCCACGCTACTCTGCAAACCATTCCCATCCATCCATGCTCCACTGCAAACCAAGGCCAAACAACTAGGATAGCTCGGAGCAGATTATTTTCAGTGGCATTCCTCTCGTAGTCGTACCTGTTAGAATAAAGCTTACTTTAGTAAGAGATAACTGTTGTAACTGTGAGTTTCAACGAGACTGTTGTAACTGTGAGTTTTCTAGGTTTACTATTATTAGCTAATCAGATCCACTTAAGTCAGTGATCAGCATGCTATATATGTAACCTCCATTTGTTTGTTAAGCAATGAAAAGCGTTTTGTGTTGTGTGAATTAATTCTTCCAATCTTTATTTTGGTATCAGAGCGGGAGTAATGTTGAACGCTGTCTGCAAGAGTACGTGAGCAGTCTAAGCTTGGAGCTGTTCGTGGAGCTATGAGTGGAGAGTTAATTATTTGCATTGTTTTGATCGGGCCCGCGTGAAGGATACAGTCGCTGCTGCCATCAGGAACTGTGTACGCTGTTCACACCTGGGTATTTTCAGGTGGACCGTGAGTATTCCTGTCTCTTTGCTGCGTATTTGCCGTTGGGTGGACCATGAGTATTCTTGCATGCAAAATCGGATTTGTTTTGTTTGAAGAGGAGGTTATTGTTTAATAAATCGTGAAGGTTCATGCATGCGTGTTTGAATGCATGCGATTTTATGTTAAGTGGGAATGCAAGGTTCATGCATGCGTGTTT
>ML800696.1:140968-161462 GCA_009831015.1 Picea engelmannii
GTGAGTTTTCTAGGTTTACTATTATTAGCTAATCAGATCCACTTAAGTCAGTGATCAGCATGCTATATATGTAACCTCCATTTGTTTGTTAAGCAATGAAAAGCGTTTTGTGTTGTGTGAATTAATTCTTCCAATCTTTATTTGTACCTGCCCGTCAAAAGAAATATCTTGAAGCCCAGCCGAAGCAGATAGGCGTACAATCTATGACTGGAAGGCAATGCCGGGGCCTCTGCCAGATCCACCCACTTTATAAAGGAAATATCTTCCATCCACTCTCCTCTGCAAACCAGATGTCGAAGAAGAGTTAGAATAGCTCGGACCAGATTCTTTTCAGTGGCATTCCTCTCGTACTCGTACCTGCTCGTCAAAAGAAAGATCTTGAAGCCCCGTTGAAGCAGATGGCCATACAATCTATAACTGGCAGGGAATGCCCGCGACTCTGCCAGAGCCGACCACTTTATAAAAGCATCATCATCCATCCACGCTCCTCTGCAAATCAGAGGCCAAAGAAGAGTTAGGAAAAAAACGGAGGGTAAAGCCGTTTGTTTGTTATTTAAGTTAATCTTACCCATAATTATAGGCTGTGTAATATGCCAATTTGAGAAGAGCATTTCGTCCACCTTGAAGACCCACACGGCCTTCCAATAAGTTGAGAGCGTTAACGTAGGCTAAGGATTCGATGGCTACTATGGTTGAGTCCAAAAAAAAATATTGGTTTCCGACCATGTAGTCTTCCACGCATTCCTAAGGTACAACATTCCAAAATCCCAGTATGAGAGCACAAGCTTTTTTTTTTTTTTTGGTAAATCTGCAGAAGTTGTTGGAGCGGAAGCTTGAAATAGTTTGTATTATGTCCTCGATATCAACTTGAAAATATATATTAAGTGTTTTGTTGTTGACATATTCATAAGTATTTCTGAGTTCTATTGTGTTTGTGAGTTTGTGTTAAAGAGTAGCACAATCTCAATAAATTATTTTGTTTTGTGTTATTATCACAACACGTAGTATATTGTGCAGTCTTGGAACTGCCCGTTCAGTAACAAAGAATTTATCTGCACGGTCTTTATAAGTGTGTTGTGCTGAGTTTGATTGTGAGATGTAGATCTGAGATTTGGTATAAGAGCATGCTAATCAGAGCAATTTTATCAGAACAACAACTTTATTGTAAGGTGAAATCATGGCTTGTACTTAAAATCTGCAACCTCCCACTTTTACAGGCAAAAATTATGAGTTACGACCCTTGACCATGAAGGAATTATTTTGGGGTCAAGATGTATGGGAGATAGTTGAAAATGGCTTTGTGGAACCAACATATCAAGAAACATATAATTCCCTCACACAAGATGGGAAGGATGCTTTGAAAGATCAAATGAAGAAGGATGGAAAGATGATGTTTTACATATATCAAACCATGCATGAGAGCATACTCCCAAGAGTAGCATCATTAAAGAAAGCCAAGGAAGCATGAGACATATTACAAATTTCTTATCAAGGTATGGACAAAGTCAAGACTTCAAAACTAAAAAACTTTAGAAGAGATTTTGAAACTTTGTCAATAAATAAAATAAAATTAAGTCTTATGGAGAAACTATAGAGGATAGAAAGGTTGTTGAAAACGTACTTAGGAGACTTCCTCCTAAATTTGATACTTTTGTTGTGACTTTAGAAGAGAATAAAGACCAGAGTCAGTTCAGTCTAGATGAATTGCAAGCCTCCCTCATTAATCATGAACACAGATTGAATAGATCAAATATATCATTAGAAAATGCATTTTCCATGCAGTGATTTATAAGTTGTGGAAGAGGGAGGGGGAGAGCCAACTATAGAGGAAGGAGTTCTGCTAGAGGTGGATGCAGTAGCAGTTCTGGAAATACTTGTGGAAGAAGTCAAAATCCAAATATCATTCAATCAAGTAATCAAATATTTGATAAATCAAATATTCAATGCCATTACTTTAAAAAGTATGGGCATTATGCATATGAGTGCAGGAAGAGACAATATAATCACAACAAGCAAGGTCAAGATCATTCACACAACACAAATAGTCCCTCCAACCCTATGTTTATGGCGTGCGAAGCGATGCCTATAATCTCCCCAGTTGAATGTAATGTTTCTCAAGAAATTCCATGTGACATATGGTATCTAGATTCAAATTGCAGTAATCACATGACATGACACTTAGAATTGTTTTCTAGTTTGGATAAGTCATTCCAAACTAAATTTACACTTGGAACAAATATCCAAGTCACTATCTTGGGTAAAGGAAGTATTAATATTTTATGTAAACAAGGAGAGAAAAATGTTATGCTTGATGTATATTATGTTTCTGGTCTAAAACATAACTTGATGAGCAAAGGATAGGTTTTACATAAAGGATATTTAATCTACATGGAAGATAATCATTGTTTGATCTTGGATAGATATCCAAGAAACCAACTTATTGCAAGAAGCAAGCAACAAAATGTTTCCATTGACATTGAAGACATCCACGAAAAGAAAAACAACGCAAGCTATTGGTGAAGAAAAAGATGTGCAGTCTCACACTACATTCAAAGTAGAAAGTGGAAATGTTAGTACGTGCAACTCTAAGAAAGAAGAAGATAGTGGCGCAAAGATGGAGGAAACATTCCAATCTAAAGTGCAGGATGATTCTTGGCTATGGAATTTCAGATTTGGACATTTAAATTTTGGAGGTCTGATGTTGTTATACACAAAGGATATGGTGAAAGGTTTTCCATTGATTGAAAAAACAGAAAAAATATGTGAAGGCTGTATTTTTGAAAAGCAGCATAGAGAGGCATTTCTAGTTGGAAAGTCATATAGAGAAAAAGATCCACTGGAAATTGTACATTCAAATATTTTTGGACCAATGAAAACACCATCTATAGGAGGCGATACCTACTTTCTTACATTTATTAATGGTTTCACAAGAAAAACATGGATTTATTTCCTAAAACATAAATATGATACATTGGGTTGTTTTCAACAATTCAAATCACTCGTGGAGAAGAAAGGTGGTTATTACATCAAGGTTCTAAGAACTGAAAAAGGATGTGAATATGTTTCAAAAGAGTTTCATAACTTTTGTAAAGTTCTTGGCATTTACAAGCAATTTACTGCACGATATACACCACAACAAAATGGTGTCAGAGAGAGGAAGAATCGAACCATCATGGGAGTGTCATGCAGTATGTTGGTAGCCAAACATTTTTGAAATGAATATTGGTCTGGGATAGTAGAATCTACAGTATACATCATGAACAATTGTCTGACAAAGAGTGTGAAAAACAAAGCTCCTCAAGAATCCTAGAAAGGTATGAAGCACAATGTTGTGCACTTAAATGTTTTTGGTTGTGTCGCATATGCACATGTTCCAGATGAGATGAGAAAGAAGTTAGAAAACAAAGGATAGAAATTTATATCTATTGGTTATTATGAAGATACAAAATCATACAAGATTTATGATCCTATTCCAAGAAAAATCATGATGAGCTGCAATGTCAAATTTGTATAAAATGAAGCATGAGATGGAAGCATAGAAATCACAGTTAGAATTATTGATGGTAGCATGCATGATGACATGGAGGATGAAGTGGCTCAAAAACAAATTACAAGTTAGAGTGCAGTTTCTTCTACTGCTAGAAATGGGGCACAAATTAGAGTGCAAACTACTCCAGTGAGATCTACAGGTGCACAGTCCACACCTAGAGCGCAAAAAACTCGAGAAAGTAGTCCAAGTAGTTTTATATCTCCAGATCCAACATCAGAAAGTCTATTACCAAGAAAGACAAGAAGTTTGTGCGACATATACAATGTTGACACAATAAATTCATTTTCAGTCTTTGCTCTATTTTTCGCAAATAGATGATCCATTAAATTTTGAAGAAGATGTCAAGGATGATGTATGGGCACAATCCATGGATGAAGAAATTAAATTCATAGAGAATAATCATACATGGAAATTGGTAGATGTACTTGAAGACAAGAATGTGATAAGTGCCAAGTGGATTTATAAAACCAAGCAAGGTGCAGAAGGAAATGTGCAAAAGTACAAGGCAAGGTTAATTGCAAGGGGTTTTACACAACAACCTAGAATTGATTTTAATAAAACATTTGCACCAATTGCACGCATGGACATAGTCAGAACTATGTTGGTCATTGTTGCGCATAAAAAATGGTCTGTTTATCAAATGTATGTAAGGTTAACATTTTTTAATGGACATTTAGAGGAAGAAGTATATGTGGAACAACCACAAGGCTATGATATTCCAAGACAAGAAAACAAGGTATATAGATTGAAGAAGGCACTGTATGGATTAAAGAAAGATCCTAGAGATTGGTACAGTCACATAGATTCCTATCTCACTTAGAATGGATTTCAGAGAAGTCGCTGTGAGCCAAAACTATACATCAAAGAAAATCAACAAGGTAATATGTTAATCATTTGCTTATATGTAGATGGTTTTATTTTTACGCGTGACTTTCGCATAGAAGAATTTAATTTAACCATGAAGAATGAATTTGAAATCATTGATTTGGGGCTTATGAGATATTTTTTTTCTATTGAAGTTCACCAGTTCAAAGCTGGTATATTTATTTCACAATCTAAATATGCAGATGAAATTTTGAAAAGATTCAAAATGATAAATTCCAAAGCAACCCCAACACCTGTCATAACATGATTGAAGTTAAGCAAGGAAGATGAAGGATCTAAAGTGGATCTCACTCTGTTTAAAATTTTGGTAGGCATACTTATGTATCTAAAAACAAGAAGACCTGATATTATGTATGGAGTGCCTGATTTCAAGGTTCATGGAAACTCCAAAAGAATCCCATTGGAAGGCAAGACACATAATTATGAGATATGTGAATGGAACAAAATACTTTGGCATTATGTATTCTACATCAAAATATTTCTGACTTATTGGATACAGTGAAAGTGATTGTGGAGGCAAAATAGATGACAAGAAAAATACCTCAGGGTACACATTTAATTTTGGAATAGGTATAGTGTCATGGGAATCAAGGAAGCATCCCATTGTGACTCTTTATTTAGCTGAATTTGAGTAGGTCGCAGCTACAAGTGCAACTTGTCAAGTTGTTTGGATGAGAAGAATATTAAAAGATTTCTTGCAAGAATAACAAAAACCAACTATAGTGTTTTCTAAAAACAATGCATCCTTCATGTTGTCAAAGAATCATGTGTTTCACAAGAAAACCAAGCACATGGATCCAATGTATCATTTTATTAGAGAATTGGTGAATAACAAAGAAATTTTCTTAGAATTTTGCAGGTCTAAAGAACAAATTGCAGATATATTTACAAAATCTTTGGCAAGAGATGCATTTCAAAACTGTGCAGTTGTCTAGGATTCAACGCACTCACAGAAGTTTGACATTTCATGTCAATTCAATTCTTGATGTAATTTTTTGTATTTTGTAATCCCACTTACTTATAATTAAGGGGGAGTGTTGGAAATATTAATTACAAGTCATGAGCTTCACACTTACGTAGACTATGTCTGTCTCGGGAAAGCAGACATTACTTAGTCAGAGACAAAAATAAGGAGTGATAGTAGGAGCACTATTTAATGAGCTAATATTTTATCTTTCTCGAGCTATGTTATGTAGGTAGAGTCAATTGAAATTAATTGTCGTCTTAAATGTTTGAGTCGATTTGCTTCAACAAGAAGTCTTTGTCTTCATCTATATATGTCTCAGTTTGTAGGTAGTAAAAAATATAGATAATAGTCAATAGATAGATGCATCAACAACTGTGAAGGTATTTGGATAAGTCTAAGAGCACAAGCTATGTGTTTTTGTAAATCTGCAGAAGTTGTTAGAGATGAAGCTCGATATAGTTTGTATTCTATAACTGCGTGCAATATCAGCTTGAAAATATATTTTAAGTATTTTGTTGTTGACATATTCATTAGTATTTCTAAGTTCTATTGTGTTTGTGAGTTTATGTGTTAAAGAGTAGCAATGTGTTAATAAATTATTTTGTTTAGTGTTATTATCAAAACACGTAGTCTATCGTTCAGTTTGGGAATTGTGCGGAAATTCTTGAGAGTTCGAAGACAAATAATTTAACGACACGATATTTATAACTGCTCTGTGTAGATTTTGACAGTGTGTTGTAGATCCGAGAGTTTATACGTTGAACCTCCAAGATTCACAGTTAAGTTGGGGGTCTTATGAGACTGTTTGAGCTCCCACTTATCCCATGCTATGGATTCCTCTGAAATTTAATGACAATGATCGAATACTTTCAGTTGTTGTGGAGTGGAGTTTGCAAGATAAGAGGAGGATCAAACACAGGAGGAGCTTGTGATGATTAAGAGAAAGAAAAGTCGTGGGAGAGAATAAGAAGCGGCTTAAAAGGAAGGAGGAGAAGTTGGGAAATATGGAGTAATAATGGTCACATATGTACTTTTGTAGGTTTTATATAATATCAAAACAATGTAGAACATAATCATAGTAATAATTGTTGATTTTTCTATATGAGATAATTTCTGCGATTGATATTGTATATTCGATATCTTCTTATTACAATGACGAGTGTTCAATATATAGAGCACATATGGTGACCATCCATGAAAGGATGTGTCCCTTGGATAGTTAATAACTATTTATTATTATTATTACTTATTATAAATTATTTAATAACCAATAATTATATTATTAATTATTATTCTAAGAGAATGCCTTCCCGAAGTTGTCCAAACATCAGCACTTCCTCTCAACGATGAAGATATTCTGCATCATGCCAATATTTTCTCTAAATTATACAAACTATTCCCTAGACTCATGACACATATCTATCAGTCCTTGGAGATGTCTCTATCCAACCTTAATCGAGGGGAAACTCCCCCTACGACTCTCCCTCTGAGCCAACTGACTCTCTATGATATCATGCTCACTATGGGTATGCATGTGATATAGGTGGATATTGGTGGCCACCCACCTATTCCAACTAGCTCAAAATAGTCTTCTGACAACTTACTATGTTTAACAGTTTTTCGGTTCCTAAACTTTCGGGGCCATTTTGAGGGCCTAAATAGAGTTTTTTTGGGATCATGCACCTCAATGATAGATGAAAGATCTTATCAATCCCCCAAAATGAATCTCTCCGACGATACCTTTCCAACGAGCTATCATGCACCCCAAGCAGAGATTGTATGCCATAGTTATGCCCCCAGAAAGTTCATACACCAAACTACCCAAAACGGGGTCCACAAAACTATTGGCTTTTCATATTCCGGGGTTAGGGTTTTGGATTTATTTATGTTAATAAGGCCTTTAGAGACTCATTTTAATCATATTCTTGTGAATGTGACTATCCGTCACATCTCTTCTCAGAGATAAACTGCCACCATTCTAACGAGTCTTTCACTCTGTATTTCTACAATTTTGTACATTTCACTCATTAATAGAAATTCTGTAATACTGTATCTCTTTGTTTATGGTTATATATATAATAAATATCTATTATATTATTGGATATATGATATATCTATGTACATTTCTTTATTATATCTCTACTCTCATTTCGTGCTGAAAATAATTTAGATCAATGGTATCATAGCAGGTTGCTCTTGATCATTGTTTTCAGTGTATGTCCCTGACGAGGTTCAAGTATAGAAATTTGGGTATTGAGCTTGTCTCTCTTGAGGAAAATCATTCTCTCATGCCCAAAAAACCCTCCATGGAAGAAGAAAATAAAAATGACAGAGCAAACAACTCTATTAATATGTTGCTTGAACAAGCTCTCATGCGACAAATGGACGAAATGATGGATAATTTTCGCCACATCCCTCAACACTTACCGATAAAAGCATGAACATCTTCATCAAGAAACCACTCTGGAATCATCTCTCCTTTCATGGTACAAGTTAATTTTTATATTCATGTATTTGAAGGACATGTAGATGTAGATGCCGTAGAAAAATGGTTACATATGCTAGAAGGTTATTTCTTTGTTCATAATTTCTCTGACAGGAAAAAGATAACCTTCGCACTCCTTAAGGATCCCCCCCATGTCAAAAATTGGTGGGAAACTTATTGGGAGCAAATTTCCACATATGAATCTTGAATATATGGGGCCAAGCCCACTTGGGATTTTTTTGTGGATGCAGTTGAGGAACAATATTACCCGTTGGAAACTATGACGACCAATATATGAGATGGAAGAAACTGTGGCAAGAGAGGGGCCAAGTAGTGTCAAAGTTCATCAATACCTTCCATACCTTGTGCACCAATATGGGTATCAAAGACTCTAAGACACATATGTTTTGAAAAAACTATGGGGCTCTACACAGATACATCCAAACTGAAATGGATTTGCTAGACATCTCATCACTGGGAGTTGCCTATCGATATGTTGTCAAAATATAACATACATTTAGGCACCAGAACAAACATGATTTTGGGTTTGGAAATCTGTAACAACCAAAGCATGATAAATACGTCCCTAACAAACAACCTCCAAAAAACTGGCCCAAGCCATATGAAAGAAAGGGTAATGGAAAGATGAAGAAGGACATTGGAAAGTGGTGCAATTTCCAAAATATCCCCTCGCAAAACACTAATCAATGTCACTCAAAACAATCATTGGTAGTCGAGATCAAGGACAAGGATTCGAACCCTGATTCAAAATGTGATTTAGAAAATAATGGGAAAAGACAGATGATCCACACAAACCCCACTGTTACTCTTGCGACCGCAACAATTCAACCAGAAGAACCAATAGAGCCTAAAGAGGGGGAGTTTCTTTTTCATTCATAGATGTGGGTGAAGGGGAACCCGTTGCATTTTAATGTTGATAGAGGAATCTAGAAGAACCTCATTTTAGCAGCAATCGTAAAAAAATTGGGATTCTCAAAAACACCACACCTGCAACCATACAACATCGGGTGGCTTCGCCATGGATGAGACCTCCGTGTAAGACAACAATGTCAATTTTTATACGACATCCATCCCTTCAAGGATGAGGTATCATGTGATGTTTCCCCACTAGATTTATGTGATGTTCTTTTGGGCCAGCCATATATGTGGAAGCACCATGCTATTTATGAGTCTCGACTCCAAAGTGTTATTTTTACTCTGGGGGTTCATATCTACAGGATACCAGAGGTAGTTCCAACTATCGTCCCACCTAAAAAATGTCGCAAGGTAGTATCTCATACTAAAAGAATCATATTCTTCACATTCTATTCAAAAGGTGAAAAGAAGAACACCGTAACCACTGCAACCTCGGTCCAAGCACCTTCTCTCCAGTAGAAGCAAGTCAAAAATATTGAAGAAAAGTGCAAGGATTCCTTATGCACACAGTCATCTCATATAGCCATACTGGATAAAAATTTCCAACCTTTCCAGCCACAAGTTCGTGATAGCCTTCAACAAGCCAAGTAACGCAACTTCTCCAGCAAGACAAGTAGTTGATCAAGATGCAGATTCAACAAAAGTTTTTCCCTCTCCCTTGGGAACTCAACAAAATGGAGATCATTTCTTCCTAAGGAGGGAGTATTGATTCAGGTGGATATCTATGGCCACCCACCTATTCCAACTGGCTCAAAATAGTCTTCTGGCAACTTACTATTTTTATTGGTTTTTTCGGTTCCTAAATTTCTGGGTCCATTTTGAGGTTCTAAATGAACTTTTTTCGGGATCGAGCACCTCAATGATGGATGCAAGTTATAATTTATCCCTCAAAATGAATATTCTATACAATACCTTTCCAACTATCTATCGTGCACCCCATACAGAGATTGTATGCCAAATTTATTCCCTCAGGAAGGTGATACAACAAACTACCCAAAACAGGGTCCACAAAACTATTGGCTTTTCTTCTTCTGGGGTTAGGGTTTTGGATTTTCATTATGTTAAAAAAGAATTTAGAGCCTCATTTTAATCATCTTCTTGTGAATGTGAGTAGCCATCATATCTCTTCTCAGATATAAGATTCAGCCATTCCAGCGAGTCTTTCACTCTGTATTTCTATAGTTTTGTACATTTAACTCATTAATAGAAATTGTGTATTACTGTATCTATGTGTTTATGGTTATATCTCTAATAAATATTTTTTATTTTATTTGATATATGATATATCTTTGTACATTTATTTATTATATATCCATTCTCATTTCATCACGAAAATAATATGGATCATTATGTGATAGCATCTAACATCTTGAGTCTTTACCATTGCTAGTCAAATCATCACGACTAAGGAGAAATACTACACCTGGGCCATTCACCATAGGTACACCCTTGTGAGTGGGTGTTATCCTGATGTTATCTGACACATGGAAAGCACCTCAAGAACCTTGAGTCCATATCACTCCTTATCATGATCAAGGAAGGACTACGCTTGGGCCCATTTACCACAAGTACACCATTGTATAAATGTATCCTATCTCCCTTGGTCTGCAGCCAAATCTAAGAGAAGGTATGGTCGATGCTTACTCGAGACATTGTAGAAAAATTTATGTCACACATGGCACTCCCATGTGGAATTCTAGAGGCTACTCTCTCTAGAAACACTAGGGTTAAGTCCCCATAATGTGTGACGTCAAGGTCAAATCCCTTGACATGTCCTCATGTGATCTGAGTGTGAGGGCGTCTTTCTCTCTTTGAGAATGCAGGCTACACAAAAACAGAATTGGAAACGGAATTGGAGAATGTAGGCTACACAAAAACTTCCTCATTGTATTATCTTTTCCAATTTCTTCTTAAACCCACAATACCAAAACTACAAATGGTAACATGTCGCTTTTATTCTTATGATATTCCCTGCATGATCAGATTCGCAAGGGAAAATCCCACAGTGTTTTTACCTACCATACTAATTATTAAATAAAAAAAGTAGACATCACCATTCTTACTTAGCCTGACAGATGCTTTATTACAAGAGGACTGATTGACGCTGGAAAAAACTAACATAGTATCATTCTACTTTTCTTCTTTCTTGTTGTGGATGACTCGAACTTGTGCGCCTTCTAAGAAAGGTTGGTGTCCTTCCTTATTGGTCCAATTCCTCCCTTTTTAGATCTGGAAACGTCCCTGCTTCCACCACCCACTGAGGGAACTTTTTTTGCACTATCTCAAATGCTAGCCAATTGTCCTATCTCTGGAGTTTGGCATTGTTTTCCAACCAGATATGAAACATCATGGTTGTTTGCATGATCTAATGTTACTAGCAAGGAAGTTGCGACTGGAATGTGTTCCTATGATAAATTATGAACACCACTATGACCAACCTATCGTTTTCATTGTTGATGTGTTGAGCCCGAGGTAGTCAAAATGAGAGGTATCTCTATAGGAGTTCTATACTAAAATCTAAGACAAAACTTGAAAGGTAAGAGGTCTGTCGAAGAGGGGGTGGATCTATTGTAAGGGTGCCACTTCTATAATCTAGAATTAGGAGGTGGAATTGTTTGGCATAGTGTCAGTCAATAAATTTGGCAAAGGGCAGGGTCTCGGAGTGGTAAGTCACCAGGTGACCTCCCCGTTTACACATCGCTCCTAAGGAAAATTGAGAGGTAATATGGGGTAAAGTATAATGATGTTTAATTGTTGGTTCGGTGAGAGAATAGGATGCAGTAACTAGAGGATGTGTGATAGTGTCTTGTGGAATCGGGAAAGATGATGGAGTCTTGGGTGATTATGCGGCATGCATGAGATCGATGGGTGTAGCCTCATCATGAGAGGGTGGGGGCCTTGAGGAATATTGCGAGGTTTTGGAATATTCTGGTAGTAGAGGAATTATTGTTGGATGTGTTACATTAGTAATGATCTTGAGGTGCATATGGAGGGTTAAAAATAAAGAGAAATTGGGGGTATTGATAACATGGTGCGTGGAGGTGGTAGCGGTTCACGGTTGTGGTGAAGTGATGGGAGATGAAGTAAGTACATAGGTGTGCCCAACATGTTTAAGGTGGTATTGATGAGTCTTGGCATGATACATTGCTTGTCGGTCTTATTGGTAAGGAAGACCGAGAAGGAGGTCAGCACAATCTAATGGTGACAAGTCTCAAATCATTGTGTCACAAAAGGGACCAATGGTGAAGGTGACAATGCAACATCTAGAAATATTAATGCAAGGACCATTATTCTGGACCCAACCAAGTTGATATGGATTGGAGTGTGGGGTGGTCGGGAGTTGCAGTTATTGGACTAAATTTTGTGATATCATATTTCTTTGACTGTCGTTGTCCAGGATGAGAGTGGTGAGTTCATCTTTAATTTTGCAGTTGTGAGTGAAGAGGGGAACGTTATGGTGAGTGGGTTCTGGCATAGTCATGAGAATGAGGGATGGGTCTACTTTAGTGGGGTTCGTGAGAGAGATGACTTCTAGTTTCTTGGGAAACTCAATGGGTGTGGTCTCTGCAAACAAGTTCTGATGGGGGTGGCTACTTTTAATGGCTCAACAATCAACAGAGTTATTAGAGTTGGTCTTGTGAAAATTACACCAGAATACATTTTTGGTCATCGACAAGGAAGAAGGATAAGGTTGAGAATGAGAAAGGGATGGGTTATCACCTTGGGTTTTATTAGGAGGATATCAAATGTGAGGAGCCACCTTTCTTTCGATGGCTAGGGCCCATAAGAAAGCCTTGTCCAGAGAAGCGTTGTCAAAAATATCTACCTCCTGTCGGAGAGGTAATAATAAACTAGAATTGAAATTAATTATTAATACATCATCTGGTTCTCTGATCTAGAGTTGCATGCATAGCTTTCATAAGACGTCGATGTAGCCTTTCATCGTCTGATTGGAAATTTGTCGAAGTTTTAACAACTTTGCGAGAAAATTGTGAAGGTAGCCTAGAGGGTAGAAGAGTTCTCTCAATGCTTGAAAGAACGTCTCCCGTGAAGTAATGCAACCAATTGTTGGGGATAGAGTGTCGATCTTGACGAGAAATTTTGCGTTGGTCAAGTGTGTGTCCCACCAAGTCTGGGTGATTACCTCGAGTTGGAGACTGGCTATTTGTAATTTGGTAGCCTCCTCCATTTCAGGCGAGGTTTTTAAATATGTGAAGAGACTTCAAATCTAGGAATCCACGGTCTCGTCATTCATCTGACCAACGAACTTCGGTAACTGAAAACAGGTCCAACTGCATGTTTTCTAGAGGTCTTCCCCGTTGAAGACAAATCAATTCCTGAAGAGCCAGTGCCAAATCGGCCACTGGGCTTGATGTGTCTGCATGAGAGTCCTTGTTGGATGCTTCATGTCAGGGTGACATGGTTGGCATCCTGGAATAGACCATGTGGAGGGTATGAAAGAATCCTAAGAAGGATGAAATGCATGCTCTACGTGGTGGGCAACTATTGGAGGAGATGGGAACATTCCAGAGCTGAGATAGAGGTATGGGCGCCTTTTTGTGAAGGAAATAAGACCATGCACGCAGAGAATTTCACTTATTTTCAACATGGGCGCTATATTCTCCTCTGATGTACACTGCTAGACATTTTTCTGGAGGGTTCTCAAAGGATGACGTGTAGGGTAACCAAATCACAGAAAATCAAAATGAAAATTCTCTCTTCTTTACTCGCTGGCTCAAAAAAACCAAAATGAAAATCCTATTTGGTCCTCACGATTTTCCTTTAGCATGTAGCCTCACGATTTCCCTCAGCAGGAAAATGCAAAGAGAAAAAACGAGTGTTGTGTGCTCTCCGTTCTCTCCTTATCATGGTCGTTTGTTCTCAGATCTACATGCTAGAAACCTGTGACTGGAAGTGAAAATGGGTAAGGGTGATCAGTCTAAAAAATAGAAATTAACACCAAAGGGGCAGTCTCCCCTTTCGCACTTCTGGAAAGTAACACAAAAACGACCCTCACGGTTTTTCTCTCAGCCTAAAAAAATTTGAACTTGGTGGAAGAAATTGTTTTTGGTCCCATGGACCGAACACGCTCTGATACCAATTGATATGAATGTGAGGGCGTCTTATCTCTTTTAGAATGCGGGCTACACAAAAACAAAATTGGAAACAAAATTAGAGAACACAAGCTACACAAAAACGTCCTCATTGTATTAGCTTTTCCAATGTCTTCTTAAACCCACAATACCAAAATTACAAACATTAACATGCCACTTTTATTCTTATGATAATCCCTGCATGATCAGATTCGCAAGGGAAAATCCAACAGTGTTTTTACCTACTATACTAATTATTAAATAACAAAAATAGACATTGTCATTCTTACTTAGCCTGGCGGATGCTTTATTACAAGAGGACGGATTGATGCTGACAAAAACTAACATGGTATCATTGTACTTTTCTTCTTGCTTGTTGCAGATGACTCTAACTTGTTGTGCACCTTCTAAGGAAGGCTGACTTCCTTCCTTATTGGTCCATCATGTTCTCTTCACAAGGAACATATACTCATGTGCTCTCCACAAGGGATATTAGGATATAAGCCCAAACTCACTTATCCCTATCAGATAAATGTCCTCACAGATTAACTAAACTTAGTCATAGAAGAGTACGATCTAGAGAATGTATCAGGAAGTTGAAAGCATCAACACTCCCTCTCAGTGAGGGAGAAATTCTCTACCAACTCAAGTTGGTCATGAAAGTAATCTAAATATGTCCTAGTGAGGGGTTTGGTAAGAACATCAAAAAACTTCTCATCTTTAGGAAGGTACTGCACTAGTATTCCTTCCTATACACCATGCCTCCGATGTATTGTTACTTGATCTCAATGTGTTTCTATTTTTCATGAAACACTACATTCTCTAAGAGCTTCACACAACTCTAGTCATCACAATGAATAAAGGTGGAATCCATCACATGTACAAATAAATTTGCAAGGATCTTGTGAAACCACATTACTTTTCATACTACCACACTCAATTCAATGTACTCTGCCTCTGCGGTGCTCAAAGCCATAGAATTTTGTTTCTTTCTACACAACGAAACCATGGAAGATCCCAAAGAGAATCAACACCCAGAGGCTCCCTGCCCAAGAATAGTCAGTATATCCCTACAATCTCCTCCTGGAAGAGGGCCTTATGTCGCTAGAAATCTTGAACTAGTCCCTTAAACACTCCAATTGACTTCATGTCAGAATGAGGTAACCTTCCAGTGAAGGCCAACATATATGTTGGGCAACTTGTGCTGAGGCTATATCATCTATGAGAAAACTTTCTAATGGTTTTGACATTTCATTTCAATAGGTGAAAGGTTTGTTGTAGAAAATGATGTTTTATTGTGTTCTTGCTAACAATTGACTGGGACAATACACATCGGGATGCATTGTGGTATTTAGAACGAGACTTCTTATCAATTCTTTGAAAAACATCTACAAGGTTTCTAACACTATGATGACTTGTTTCTACACTTTTGACTGTTTTAATTCCTAAAATTCTCCTAAGAACAATCAAACTTATAGATTTTAACAAAGATAAAAATAATTGACATTTCGCAGCATCGGATTTTGGTTCAAGATATTCTTGAATTATTTTATAAGAGTGATAATGAATATTATGGTTAGGTAACTTACCTTAAAGTGATTCTAGACCACTTTCATTGACCTGAATGAGTTTAGGATTTCTTCGTCATAGAGTGCTCAATATAGGTAGGGACAATAAACCCCTATTCTAACACTCTTGATGTCCTTGTTGTGGAGTTAAAAATGTTGTAGTTCTTTCCAATTCAATCATTGATGGATCAAATGTGGGAGGAGAGTGGACATGGGATTGTTTAGTTTCTGGAACATTTGATTTTCCTACAAGATATTGCACCATAGGACCTTCTTCACCATGATGTTGTACACTAGTTGCTTCTCTAATTTCATCCATTGTATAATCAACTCCAAGAAAATCGTCCATCTTCTAGTCATCCACAAAAGGTTTTCTTGATGATATATTTTTTGGATTTCTCTCTAATGAAATCTTTCACTTTGCTTCTCTGGATGAGTGATGTTGACCCCCTCCCTCAATTGGGGTCTGTTGACCTCCCAGTCTAAGGATATTAAAACTTTGAGAGATGGGTCATCTCATAGGCCCTTATTGAGCCTTCAAAATAATAACCACAGGCCTAAAGTCCTTACTTGACAGAAAATCCCCTCTCTAGGCATTCCTGCACACGCATCGTACCTACCAAGTGACCAGAGGCAGTGAGAATGGACTAAATTGAATCCCCCGTAAAATTAGGGACTTCTAAGCTTCTACACTTCGAGACTCCTCAATAGAGTATAACTATAGACCTTTCGAATACACGAACCCACGATGGGATCGACGGTCTAAAAACCTCGCTCAAATCAATTTCTTGCAGTGACTTTGGGAGTTCAAGCTTGGACAATTTTCCAAGCATGACACTTTCTAACTCTCAAAGTTCCTACCCTCTGAACTCTAGGGTCCACTGACACTTGTACTTAGAAATTAATGACCACGATTGGTTTCGGCCTTCGGGAGTCCGGGAAATCTCCCATTATAACTATGGAGACCCCACAAATGTTGAACTAGTGAATATTTGTTCTCTCTCCACGTGTCCCCTCACAGATTGACAGTTATGGCTAGCTCTGACCTTTGGGTCTTCGGGGAGATTGACCTTTACTCCTCATTTTTCTCCTGGACCCCTATTCTTCTGGATCTTCTAATCTGATGACATGTGTCCCTGCCAATAGACGACTTAGATGAACTCCCAGGCTTCAGGACATCGGGGGTCCTGACTTCTCCGCACTCTAAAACCTTCAGACTCATGGAAAGTTGAAGGGTTCCAAGAATTCCATCGTGTAACTCATCTAAATCTGACGGATATCAAATACACATCTCTTATCCGAACGGATCTCCTTCATTGATCCTCGATCCTTGATGACTACTCTTGAACATGAAGTTTGAATGACTTGCAGGTTTAAATCCACCACTACTCTTCCTGATATAACAGTGTCAATAGGTGTAGATACCTCCTGAAATGAATCTCAATCGCTCAACCTTCCAAGGATAAAAATATTTCTCTTTCAATGGATTTCAGTCTCTAACCTTCCTGAGCTTTACTCACTGAGATAAGTATGATCTTCAGTTCCCTCATGCGCACTCCTCTTGTAAATTCAAGCTCTTGACTTAGAAAATTTCTAAGTCCCCTTTGCAAAACTCATGTTTTCTCTATCTCTCCTGAGCTTAATTCCTCTGAGGTTTATGAACCTTGGGCGCACTCCTTGTGTCTCTAGAACTTCTCCTCTCGGACTTCTCCAACACTTAAATTAAGTGTAGGCCCACTACACACCTTGCATGGGTTTGTCCTCAACTATTGTTATTCACTAAACAAATGTGAATCCCTTGCATTGATCCTTCCAAAGATTCACACTATTCTTCTTGAGCTTCTGACTCTAATTTTACTCTGCATGCACATACCTTACGACCACTGTGTGCTCCTTGCATCCCTGAAAATTATTACGAATTTTAGACTCATTGATTTCAGAGAAAATCTCCCTTACCCACTCCTTGCATTTGTCCCTTCTGAAATTCTTCAACACTTAAGGAAAGTGTTGGCCCAATGCACTTCTTGCACGGTTCTTCTCAAACCTTAGCTCTCCTCTGAGAGATCGTGCACTCTCTGCACTTCAACTAACGACTGTGCACTCCTTGCACTTCCACTATAATTTCACATTATCTCTCCTAAACTTATGAGTCTATCTTGACTTGGCCTATGCACTCCTTGCAGGAACTGTGCACTCCTTGCACCAGGATTCACAGAAGAGAAAAAAAATGAAACTTATAGAAACATCAAAGATTTCCACACTTAACCATGAAAAAAATATTCATGCATGAAAGAGATATAAACAAAATGACTGCAAGAAATATCACATACAATCAGTGCATTCAATAACAGAGAACACCATGCATTTGGAACCAAACCTCTCTATTTGTATTCCTTCAGTAAACTATGTACATGAGTTCATATAGCTCTCTGAAATTCACCATAAGATTCACTTTTTCTCTCAATAAGCTTCACTAGTTCTCTCGATAATGATCAACAACCTCATTTGGGCATACAATACATATATTTATATAACGAGGGGATTCTCGATCCTTCCTATCGACTACTTCAATGTTTTCCTATCAAAACTTAAGAAATCTATCTATTAAGGCCTTTTGACAATAAATGGCCATTACAAATAGATATGAGCTAATGCTCAACACATGTACAATCTAATCTGATAATTAAAGCGATTACAACTTCGACAGCCTTATGTGATGGCTCTTTCCTCAAAAAATTTAAAATCTTTAAATTATAAGGCTTTCAAAATATTAAAATGTGCTCTCCTTGATATCAAAGCTTATTTGAAACGGGTGCATTGGTGCTCCGTTGTCTTCCACCTGGCCTCTTTAAGTTATCATAGCAATGTTCCTACATCAAGGAGAAATAATAGTGGCATCTATTCCACTAGAAATTGGATTTCCCTCTTATGAAATCCTACGCTTTGACATACGTAACTTTCTTTTTTCTTTCTTGTTTTACCTTTTCGATTGATTTCTTTTTTCTCAAGGACTTTCTTTCTCAAATCTGGTGGTTCCCCATGTTTAAAGATACAAATTGGGTTCCAAATACCGACCATAAATTTGTCTTTGTATTATGTAATAAGGCACAACCAAGTGGAGAAATTTGTTTTTGTATTACAAAATAAGATACATATAATAATTCCAATTCCAATTGCACTTGGAAAAAATTGTCTTCCAATTCCAAGAAGACAAAAGAATATACAAACAAAAGTTGCAATTACACTTGGACAAATTTGTCTTGCAATTCCAGGAAGACAAAAGAGGATACAAACAACAATTTCAATTGCACTTGGACAAATTTGTCTTCCAATTCCAAGAAGATACAAACAACAATTTCAATTGCACTTGGACAAATTTGTCTTCCAATTCCAAGAACACACAACTAGATACAAACAACAATTCCAATTGCACTTGACAAATTTGTCTTCCAAAATTTCCTGCAATGATCTGGAAATAGCACAAAAGTATTTATGAATCTAACAAGAACACTAAAATAATTAAAGCCTATTTGTACGGGCTATTTTTGTCTAAATTTGTCGTGGATTTTTTTCATCCATGACATAGATGAGGTGGGGTGTGATTGGCACCAAAAAATTCCTAACATGAACACAGACGCATTCCTAGAACATGTGCGCTCTAAAGCATCTACATGTTCTAGGAACACGCGTGCATTCCTCCTAAGCATAAACATCGAACAAATACAACTCAATCAAGTTATAGGAGCGCATGGATTCTCTTAATGCAACAGATATAAAATTTAATATACACCAAACCTATTTATGAATAAATATGTATAGGGGTATGGGGACAATTAAGGCCTAAGGGATTAGGATTGAAATTGTTTTCAAGGATAGCTAAATGGTTAGAGAACCAAGATGTGGGTGATGTGGGTGTAAGGGTTGTACACAAGGTATATGCATAGTGCACTCAGGTCACGAGTGAAGATACGGTTAAGGTTAGAGTATAAGTTATTCCTAGGATTATATGGAGCTAAGGGAGTCTATATCATGGTCTACATCAAGCTCTAGGTCAACGTCTAAATATAAATCTAGATCTATGTGGTGGTCTAAGTCATTGTCTATGTCAGGATTTGGGTCTAGTTCTTAACATGTCTAGGTCAAGTCCATTTATTTCCTTGCGATGTAGGGAGAAGGGATGCAGAGAGAGGAAGAAAGAGACCATGAGAGGGGGAGAGGGGAAGAAAAATAGAGTGAGGGACAGGGAGAGGGGGGGTATAGAGTGAGAGAGTGAGAGTATGTTGGGTAGAGAGTGAGAGAGTTGTACATCATTTTTATTAATATGCAGTACACTATAGAAAGTGGTATCTACTAAAATGGAAATTATGACCATTTGGAGGCTTAGAGATTATGAGTTTGCAGTGCACCCAAATTGAAAGGACCGTTTGGAGGCAGAGAGATAGTGATATTGCAATGAACCATTTGGAGGCCCACACATCATGAGATTGCAGTACACCCGAGTTGAAATGACCATTTGAGGCAGAAATATGTGATATTTCAGTGCACCTTTTGGAGTGTCAGATCATATTAGATTATGATTAGGGTTTTATTCTATATTTTATGGGAAGGGATGGAGATCATAAAATGTGTTGCAAGAAGAACATCATTTGCATTCATTTCATTTATAGTTTTTTTTTTGCAGTTGGTTTTCTTTGTTGATATGAATTTCCTTGGGGATGGAAGAGTATAAAAGAGTAGGTATGATCTTTGATTTGATGAATCTACAAATTAATATTCTTTATGTGAGTGGATTAATCAAGATCTATGTGCAGGTTAAAGATAATGAGTAATAGAGGAGAAAAAACAAGTCATGATAGGTTTAATTATTTTGAGAATTGTTAAGCTCTAGGTCAACGTCTAAATCTAGATCTAGCTCTATGTCATGGTCTAGGTCTAGGTCTTGAGAGAGGAAGAAAGAGAGAGTGAGAGGAAGAGAGGGGAATAAAAAGAGAGTGAGGGACAGGGAGAGGG
>ML800696.1:164938-175271 GCA_009831015.1 Picea engelmannii
TAGAATGGGAGTGGGTGTGATAGTTTGAGGCATGTCTAGGTAAGGTCTAGATCTAGGTCTTTCCATGTCTTCTGATGTTTAAATCTTTCCATGTCTAGGTCTTACCATGAATAGGAGTCTGAGGCAGAGAGGGGGAGACATATAGGGGGGGTAGAGAGGGAGAGTGAGAGTGAGATAGAGAGGGGAGGTAGATGTAGGAGAGGGAGGACAAATATAAAGAAGGAAGGGAATTATTTTTAGGAGCGCGTGCACACTTGTTTGAATTGAAATTTTTTAGGAGGGATTGAGAAGGTGTATGCTAACTTGGTTGGCTCAGATTTAGGTTTGGGATGAAAAACCTAATGGTTCGGTCTGCAAATTCACAAAAACCTCCATTTTTGTGAATACCCCTATATACCTATGTCTTTGACATTATTTTTCTATAGGCTAAACAATTCAGTTGTTGACAAAATTACAGACATAGATCGAGTCGGCTATGCATATTTCAAATATATAATTTTTTTTTTAAATTATTATTGTTTACTGTTCTCAATATTTTTTTGTCTTCACATGTATCAAAATCCTAGAATACATACCTCTCTTATTTCTGCTATAACATTTTATGAGCTTAACCATTTCTCAAATGAGTTATATGTGCCACTAGAGGAGACCGATACCTACGATATACAAACACAATTTGTTTTGATCATTTAAGACCCTTTTAGCATGCACGAACAAAAAACATTGTCATTTCAGGCATATGTTGACTTTGATAATTTAAAAAAATATATAAAATTAATATTAAAAATTTCCAAAAAATGGGCACAAGAAAAATGGGTTATCTACAAGTATACAAGTTTTTGTAAGGAAATTCCATCGTTAGACACTCAAAGAAAAAGTATACCTTATATTTTGTTGGAAAAATAAGATACTATTGTTACAAAAAAAAACACAAATTTGACCTAGTTATTCCCAATGTCTACGAATAAAAGTTGTATATTCCGAAAGCTAATTCAATTTCCTATGTTGCATCTTCTTACACCATATTCAAATTCATTGTAAAAGTACTTTGAATAATCCCTCCAAGTTAACAAATTGTTGTTGCTTGTACTGGTTTGCATTGCCACCAATTTCCTATGTTTCATCTTCTTACACCATATTCAAATTCATTGTAAAAGTACTTTGAATAATCCCGCCAAGTTAACAATTTTTTGTTTTTCGAGGTTTACATTGCCACTAACCCTCATGCGAGACCATCATTAGCTATCAGTGAGCCAAATGTAAATTTTGATAACTTTTTTTAAACCAAAAAACATGAAGAATTGAAGCTCAAGAAAATAGTACAAGTATTTATTATAATTAACTAAGAAACAAAGCCAATAATAGTAGCCATAACTAATTAGATGTCTAACTTATTATATTTCATAAAATAATGATTTGTTGGCCACGGTCTTAAATCTTATAACTAATCCAACATGTAAAGTGTTAATAAAGATGAAATTCCTTAAAATGCAATCTTTTTTAAAGTTTAAAAAACTTGAAACATAAATTTTCAGTTTTAAAGATATAATCCCTTGTACAATTGATAGATTAAATGTTAAGATAAATTTAAATTGATATAGAGTTTTAATTTAAACTTTATGTATTTATCTGATCACTTTAACAAACTTTGTATAGAGCCTTAATATCCATTTCAATACAAAACATTATTGAGAAAAAATTATTCATAAATTTGACCAATTAATATACAGAATACTAATGGGGAAAAATTATTCATATATTTGATTTTGGTAGATTTTTAAATTTTAAGAGTTTTTTTTTTATATTTTTTTTAATTGTTGGGAAGGAACATAAATTTAAAAATACCCAAGCTTTCTCAAAAACAAGTTTAACCTACATAGCTGATAAAGTGAAGCGAAAACAATATTGACACCTTCATGGAACGAAACATCCCCATCAGATGTAGATGTTTAATAAATTTAAAAATCTTTACCATCGATGGTGACGTAAGAAAGCAGAACTACTGGCCTGGTGCACTCAACTCAAACCTACTGCATATTGCTTATCCGCTACTACATTCATCCCCTGCTACATTTAGAAAGACGTTGGAAACAAGATGGTTGCGCACTCTCCGTACAAGCAAAGCGTCCTCTTTCTGGATCTTCACGTGAAGCAATGTATTCATATTATAAAACCCTTCTGCCATCGGCTGTGTATTATCCAAAATCATTCCCCGATCCGCAGCAGAGAGTTGAATGTTTTTTCAGGCAAGGCCGAGCATGCACACCTATCCGCGCTTAACGCTCGCAGTAGCGATAATGATGCTGGCAGGTCTTTCAGGTATAAATGCATGGATTTCCAAAACAAATCTTGGATCTATCAAACTACAATCAAATTATTTTAGGTTTACATTTTTTTAATAGCTCAAACATATTATAAATTCTAAGTTAAGACGATCTTCATTCGGTACTTTTACACTACAAGACTATATTAAATAGGAATTCATTTAATTAGTATTGTTATTATTTGACTATATTGTATTTGGTACTTTGAATTAGGTCACATATATGCTAGATGGACTCAAATTATTTTTATTAACAACGCAATGCTGTTGATTTATTGCAGCGTCTGCGCAAAGCCACTGGAAGACTCTATACCTGGTGAACAAATGCACCACGCCGGTTTGGCCGGGGCTGGCGTCCAACGCCGGGTACCCGGTGGTAGGCAAAGGGGGATTGTTTCTGCCCCCCGGGCAGAAGGCGAAGGTGGTGGCCCCCTGGTCATGGCAGGGCCGCGTATGGGCCCGAACGGGTTGCAGCTTCGACACGTCTGGAAATGGCACCTGCCTCACCGGCGACTGCGCGGGTAAACTGGAGTGCGACGGCGCCATCGGGAAGCCCCCCGCCACTCTCGCCCAGTTCACTCTCGAGCCAAACGGAAGGCCCTGCTTCTACGACGTCAGCCTCGTAGATGGTTTCAACGTCCCCATTTCGGTCTCCGGCTCCGGCAAGGACTGCGGGACTGCCGGGTGTGCAGCAGACGTAAACCGCTATTGCCCGCAAGAACTGCAGATTGTGATGAATAGTACTTCTGTTGATGCGGGGAAGGTGGTGGCCTGCAAGAGCGCCTGCTTGGCCTTCGATCTCGACCAGTTCTGCTGCAGGAATGACTACGATGCACCCGCCAAGTGCCCGCCCACTATGTATTCTGGAGTATTCAAGAAGGCGTGCCCTGCGGCCTATAGCTACGCTTACGACACACCCTCCCCGCTCTTCAGCTGCAGTGCGCCCAATGATTTCACCATTACCTTCTGTCCTCCTCGATCCCACCTGGTGGACACCGATACGGACATGGATCGCTTGGATTCTCTCCAATATCTGTAGATTGGTCTTCCTGCCGGTCGATTTAACGAAATAGATGATCATTCATGCGCACATTTTTATGAAAGATTCATGTACTCTACATTTCGGGTAACGAGAAATCCCCGTTTGTGTGTCTTTGAATCTTCCATCAAATAATTTTGTGATATGTATTCAACGTTAATTAGTTATTATGGTTTGCAGCCTGTGCCCACTCTTTCTTTTTTTTTTTTTTTAATTAAGGTATTGTTAATCGCTGTATGTATAGTCTAGGGCTTTACCCTCTCCGGTGCTATGACATCACATGAATGTAAACTAATTTTTATGTTAATATTAATATAATTATACTTTTATTACAGTATTTTTAATTATTGTATCTTTAGTTTAGGGATGTGCCAAACATTTTCGTGACAGCGAAGATGAAAATATTGGGTTTTCATAATTTGATCTCCAAATTTAAATTGCACCAATCTATATTATGCTAATACTAGCGCAGCCGCATAAAATGTGTCTGATGAACGCCGATAGGCGCTTATAGCGACGGATTTTCACAGATGTGCAACGGAGTCTGTGCCCCCGGCTGTTCACTCTCTAATGATTAGACCGTTCACACTTCAATCCACTCTAATGGTGGCATTAGGCCATTTGCATCTCAATTCGTTGTTAATTATTCAAAATTGGAAATAAAAATTTGATAAAAATTTGAACAGATATCTTGTTAATCATTTAAAAATGTCAATCATATGGCATTACAGTAATTTATTAATATGATTAGGTAAATGTGAAAAAGTAAACAGGTTAACTGATGTATTCATAAATGCAATAAAGTTATGAATATGCGTTAAGAATATGCATCTTCAATTGCTAGCCATAGGACTAGCACAACCACTCAAAACTGTGGCTGATGAATGCCGAAAGGCGATGCCAAAGCTTCCTCCCATAGATTAATGGCCTGAACAGAAAATGAAACGCACAACCAGAAAATGAAGCACACAACCAGAAAATGAGTGTCTACATTTGAGCAAATCCAAATGTGATAATCCCAAAGTTTAATCATTTAAACGTGGCAATCATATAGTGCTACAGTAATTTCTTAATATGATTAAATGTTAAAAAGTAAACAGGTTAACGGATGCATTCAAAAATACAAGGAAGTTATGAAGAGGAAATCACATTCATTGATTTGGGAGGATGACTAAGAATATGCCAACATCTTCAATTGTTAGCCATCATATTAGAATTTTAGATTAAAAGGTGATTAATTGTGCTCATTGTCAATAGGTGTACGTCTTTCTGCTTAATTAAGTTTTTAGATTAAAAGATCATTAATTGTGCCCATTTCCAATAGGTATACAACCTAATTACTTTACTTAAATTATACATCTCCCTCCTAGTAAAGTATATAATACTCATTTCTATTCAATAATTTCTATTTAATATGTTTTTATGCTAATAATATCTTTTTATGTTTAATTTTCAAAATAATTTCTTTAATTCTAATTCATAATATTAATTATTTTTATTTAAATGATTATTATTTAACATGCTTTATGAAATTAAAAATGTCATTTGTAAGTTTTGAACGCAATTGGAGCATCTTTGGGAGATGTTAAGAATCAAACTAAAAAATTAGAAATAAAAATCCTTTCATTAGAGTTAAAATTGAAGGAAAAAGTGAATTGTCCTATGATTGGGGATTGAGAATGTCATCTAATAGGATTTTAAGGACGCATTAAGAATGGTTCACAAGTATCCATTATCTCTTATCTCTAGAAGTTTCATGAATACGAGCAACAATGTAAAAAAACAATTGGCCATTCTTAAGGCAGAGTGCAACTTCTTAAAAAAATATGGTGGAGAATTTGAATAAAGATGCACATTATGTGGCTTCTAATCAATGGTCATCGCGACAAGGGGAGCACAGGGATAAGGATACAATGATCCAACTGATAGACAATATATGGAAATTAAAGAAGCAAGAGTCTGTACACTGCCATAGTCCTAGAAGCGGTCACGGGTCTTAGGTTATTTTATGTTTTTTAAAGTTATATCGGTCTTAGGTGTTGTTTATAGATTATACTATCATACTAAAAATTGAGAAATTTTGACAATGGATATATGTAAACTTTTTATGTTATTTTGGATTTGTAAAAACAAATTGAATTTTGAAGATATTTTGTATGTTTAAAGAGTGTTGTCAGCTTTTCTGCAATGTCTTAGGTGTCGTTTATAGATTATATTACCACACTAAAAATTGAGAAATTTTGACAATGGATATATGTAAACTTTCTATGTTATTTTGGATTGGTAAAAACAAATTGAATTTTGAAGACATTTTGTATGTTTAAAGAGTGTTGTTAGCTTTTCTGCAATCATTTTTAATAATAAAAAAATTAACTATTTTTTATAAAAAAAATTACCTAGTTTTTGTTAATTTTTTTTATTAGTTTGGAGGTCTCAAAAGACATTTTTTTTGTCTTGATCCTAAAAGGCATATGGCCTCAAGGTCCCTAATGTATGCTATATGTCAATAGTTTTCTAACAAAGTTTTTTTTACCTCAAACAAAGTTCATATGTGAAAGTTATGCTCCTAAAATGGTAAGCTCAAAGACATGCCAATTCACCATGATTCACACATGTTGAGTTAGTAACGTATATAATTCACTATATACTTATAGAAACATTAAGAGATTTCAAAACCCTAACTCTAATGTGAAAAAAAGGTTGTTAAATGTCTAGTTGAGGGAAGGAAGAGGGTTCAACTCATCTTGTAGAAATTTAATGTTCAATAGAAAATAAAACACCAATAAGAGTAAAGGGTTGGTGCAAGCCAATGCTTCCCTCTCATGACACGTTAATTGCATTTGAATCAAGAAAAATAGCAATATGTTGACTAGAAGGAATTATTAGAGGTACATGCACAACTTATTAGAATCTGGTGTAAAAAGATGAAATGTATTAAATTTAATAAGATTTCATGATATCTAAATTTTATTTATGGTAAAATTTATAACTTAGAAAAAATCATGTTCTTATAACATTCGTATGTTATATTTTCTCTAAAATCTAATGCATATGTTTACATTAAGACATCATTTTATTATCAAAATGACATAATTTCTTGAAACAAATTTGTACAGGTAACCCCATTTCAGTAAATTTAGACTAATTTTAATTCAAGTCATCATACATTTATTATAAATATCAGTTTCCAATACTTAATGTATTAATTTCCAAAAATTGACATGTCAATTTCCAATATAGAGATGTCATCTGATATATTTACTTCCAATAAAAAAAAATGATAACATCATATCAGATTTTGTAACAAGGTCCTTACCCATAAGATGAAAAAGTTTAGAATATTTTAATTAATTCATTAATATATTAAGTGTCAATTTTTGTGCTATCATATATACTATACTCTTGATATATATTATAGATGTAACTTTAATCATTTTTATTTTTTTTTATAAATAATCAAGCATGTCCATATTTTTTCCAACTTATATGTACTATTGTTATAGACTAAGGATGCAACTCCAAACTTTCCTATGTTCATTAATAATTAAGAAAGTGGATCTCTTTTTTAGTACACACAAACATGCATATTCATCCAAAACATTTTAATAAATTTATTGATGTATTAATAAAGTTACAAACATTATTAGCTTCGGGGCTTTACCAATTGTGACCTTATCCATCATTTAGTTTTTTCTGAAATGCAATGAATGAATTGAAACTACCCTAAATGCACTAGATCGATTTGACCTTTCACAGGAAATTTACCACGGAAATAAAAGAAACCTAAATAATCATATGCAAACTATAAAAGTCTAAAAATGAACCATTGATTATAGTTCTATGCTTATAATATTTAGAGAAACAAATTGTGAGACAAATAGAACTTGACAAATTTCTCATACATTAGAAAATTCAATACTATAACAACGTATGCTTACACCATTACAAAACTTAGTAAAATAGTAGAAGAAGTTATAAACGTAAAAATATTCATAATTGAAGTTAATCTCCAAAATAGCTTGGTCAATAATGGTTTCTCATTTATTAATTTTCTAAAAGAGTTTACAAAATTGCAAAAGAAAAAATGCCCTTCTTCTATCAAGTTTATTTGTTTTATACAATAGAAGAAGAGGGAGATTTCTCATTTTGGCCCCTCTTGATAAGAATCTATTTCCCTTCCTTGATCATTAAGTTTCCACATTTGGTTGTCTTTTTTTTTTCCAATTTGGGGGTTCAATTTCTTCATCAATTCTAACTCCTTTCATAACTTCTTTACCTTATTGGATATTCAATTTCTTCATCTAGCTGTCGTTTTATGCCACCTGGTGGTTTTCATCCCTTTTGTTATATAGAAATTCCTTCTTTTTTAACCATTCATGTCTCTTTCTTAGTTGTTTGATTCTCCTTGAAGTGATGTAAGGTGGCTATATGTTAGTGCATAAAGCATGGGGAATACAAATTAACTTTAATATCAAAGAAATTAATCCATCAAACGTTTTTCATAATTTGAATTACACTCTACTTTTTGAGAGGGAGATCTCAATTTGGAAATTGGGATCGATCACCAAATTGATCCAAGGGACTTGGTGAGTAGGTGAAGAGAGGTCTCGATTTGAGAATCAAGACAATTTTTTCAAATTAGGTTCTAAAAAGGTTTTGACATAGCTTAATTAAGTTTGAAAGGAAATTAAAGAGCATTTGATCAAAAAGTTAAAGTTAAAAGAGTTTAAACAAGATAAAGGGGGTATTGAATAATTCATAGAAATTTATTGGAGGACCGAATTTGGAAATTAGACCCAATCTCAAAATCATGCCCCATCTACACATAAGTTGGAGGAGGAAATCGCTAATTTGGAAATCAATTTTGATTTCCAAATCGGATCAATGAAAGAGGAAAGAAAATGAAAATAGGGCCCAACCTTGACATTGGGGTTGATCACCAAATCGATCTTATCAGATTTTGAGGCAAGATTTCAAAGTTTGGGAGGAGTGTTAAAAGTTTGAACACTAATTCAAGGTTTGAACAAAGGCTTCCAAATATTCAAAGAGTTCAAACCAAGTCCAAGGTTTCTCAAAGAAAATAAAGGAGGTGATAGGAAGGCCCAATTTTCCAATCAAGACTGATTTCCAAATCGGGGAAGGGTTCGGTAAATAAAAGTAGGAAAAGGGACCAATTTTGAAAGAAAGGAGTGATGATAAGAACGGGTGCAATTTGGAAATCAAAGAGGCAAAGTTTGAAAGGAAATTCTGTAAAAAAATAAATAAAGAAAGGCTTAAGAAAGAATATATAAAACTTGAACTTGAGCTTCAAAAGAAACTTGAATTCTAATTTTAATAATTAGGGCCCTGATTTGGAAGTATGGGTTGGTTTTAAGATTGTGAGCAGAATCGGAAGATGGAAGCCTAAAGATGGAGCTTGATTTCAAAATCGGGCCTAATCTAAAAATTAAGAAGCAAATCGAGTGATTCATTAAAGAGGTGGCTCAATTTGAGAATAGGGGTGAAAAAAACTAGAAATAAAATCATCTAAGGAAAAATATTTAAGGAAATATACAAAAACTCCATTCTTGTTTTCAATTTTTTTTTATGTAATGTATTGAAAAACCCACCATTCATATAAAAAATAGAAAAAAATGGCTTCAAATCTTCCACATATGCATATAAAATTATCAAAAGTAAATATCAATTTATATAAAATCTTGTATTAAATATTAGGAATGTGGTAACTATCAAATCATTTTCCAAGTTGATTTCACTTGCGTTGAATCTATAAGGGATAATTTTATTAAGAATTTTTTATTTTCTCTTCATTCTTGCCTTTGGACAATGATTTAGAAAATTACGGAGATTGGACCATATACATATGGATCTATTTTCAAACTATCTTATTTCTAACTTAAAGGAGGTTAACAAAAAAATCCTTTCTATTACATGGACTATGAAACATTGCTTCATCTATAAACAAGATGTTTGACTTAGCATATCCTTATTCATAAATCTCAAACATTTTAGATAGATTATTTTGGTAGGTAGCAATCAAATTTCCATCTTGAATTTCCTTTTATTTATTCATTTCACATTAATATTACCCTAAGCAAATACGAATTTGACATCCTTCATCCAATTGATCTTTTGATTAAAAAATGTAATTTATTTTTTCCTAAGTAAATAATAAAGAAATGTCCAAATTCTCCCTTGCATATTCTAACAATTCAGAACTAAACTTTCAATTATAATTACTATAAGATTCATATTTGAAATCAAACTATGAATGTTATTGTTTTGTTCCAACAAATCCCAGTACTCTAAAAATCAATCCATCTATTCCCAATATCAAGAGTTTCTTTTGAATTGAAATCAATTATATGAAATGATTTAGAATATGGAAATAAACATGTAATGAACTTAAAAAATCAAAATCAAATACAAGTAATAATATACTATTATTCAATCTGTTAAAAGCAACTTAATCGAGCAACGAATCCATGCATTCATTACATTTAAGAATATATACATTGTAATTATTCATAGTTCAATTGGTATATGGGAAAGGAATCCATTATTCTATTATGTATTAGTCATATCAGTTGAGGTGTTGCAACATGCTAATTGAAACCATCCATTTATACTACTAGCTAGGGTGCCAAAACCTGTGAAAGTATTCACTCACAATTTTATGCAATGTTAGTTTAAAAATAATAAAATTGAATTCCACTAAAGCTAGAAATACTAAAATTGAAGAGTGTATTAAAATAAGTTAAGAAAATATATAAAAAACATGGAAGAAGGTGGCCATAGTGAATTTTCTAGAACTAATGAAGAGAACACTTAATATGCTTGAAAAATTTGTAAAGAAATAGAGAAAGCAAGACAATAACTTGGTGGAAAAGGATTCAAGACATATTCAACACTTTTATTAATGTCATGATATCATTTTCTATTACATACATATTAATTTACCACCTCTAGAT
>ML800696.1:182137-197094 GCA_009831015.1 Picea engelmannii
AAAGGCATATGGCCTCAAGGTCCCTAATGTATGCTATATGTCAATAGTTTTCTAACAAAGTTTTTTTTACCTCAAACAAAGTTCATATGTGAAAGTTATGCTCCTAAAATGGTAAGCTCAAAGACATGCCAATTCACCATGATTCACACATGTTGAGTTAGTAACGTATATAATTCACTATATACTTATAGAAACATTAAGAGATTTCAAAACCCTAACTCTAATGTGAAAAAAAGGTTGTTAAATGTCTAGTTGAGGGAAGGAAGAGGGTTCAACTCATCTTGTAGAAATTTAATGTTCAATAGAAAATAAAACACCAATAAGAGTAAAGGGTTGGTGCAAGCCAATGCTTCCCTCTCATGACACGTTAATTGCATTTGAATCAAGAAAAATAGCAATATGTTGACTAGAAGGAATTATTAGAGGTACATGCACAACTTATTAGAATCTGGTGTAAAAAGATGAAATGTATTAAATTTAATAAGATTTCATGATATCTAAATTTTATTTATGGTAAAATTTATAACTTAGAAAAAATCATGTTCTTATAACATTCGTATGTTATATTTTCTCTAAAATCTAATGCATATGTTTACATTAAGACATCATTTTATTATCAAAATGACATAATTTCTTGAAACAAATTTGTACAGGTAACCCCATTTCAGTAAATTTAGACTAATTTTAATTCAAGTCATCATACATTTATTATAAATATCAGTTTCCAATACTTAATGTATTAATTTCCAAAAATTGACATGTCAATTTCCAATATAGAGATGTCATCTGATATATTTACTTCCAATAAAAAAAAATGATAACATCATATCAGATTTTGTAACAAGGTCCTTACCCATAAGATGAAAAAGTTTAGAATATTTTAATTAATTCATTAATATATTAAGTGTCAATTTTTGTGCTATCATATATACTATACTCTTGATATATATTATAGATGTAACTTTAATCATTTTTATTTTTTTTTATAAATAATCAAGCATGTCCATATTTTTTCCAACTTATATGTACTATTGTTATAGACTAAGGATGCAACTCCAAACTTTCCTATGTTCATTAATAATTAAGAAAGTGGATCTCTTTTTTAGTACACACAAACATGCATATTCATCCAAAACATTTTAATAAATTTATTGATGTATTAATAAAGTTACAAACATTATTAGCTTCGGGGCTTTACCAATTGTGACCTTATCCATCATTTAGTTTTTTCTGAAATGCAATGAATGAATTGAAACTACCCTAAATGCACTAGATCGATTTGACCTTTCACAGGAAATTTACCACGGAAATAAAAGAAACCTAAATAATCATATGCAAACTATAAAAGTCTAAAAATGAACCATTGATTATAGTTCTATGCTTATAATATTTAGAGAAACAAATTGTGAGACAAATAGAACTTGACAAATTTCTCATACATTAGAAAATTCAATACTATAACAACGTATGCTTACACCATTACAAAACTTAGTAAAATAGTAGAAGAAGTTATAAACGTAAAAATATTCATAATTGAAGTTAATCTCCAAAATAGCTTGGTCAATAATGGTTTCTCATTTATTAATTTTCTAAAAGAGTTTACAAAATTGCAAAAGAAAAAATGCCCTTCTTCTATCAAGTTTATTTGTTTTATACAATAGAAGAAGAGGGAGATTTCTCATTTTGGCCCCTCTTGATAAGAATCTATTTCCCTTCCTTGATCATTAAGTTTCCACATTTGGTTGTCTTTTTTTTTTCCAATTTGGGGGTTCAATTTCTTCATCAATTCTAACTCCTTTCATAACTTCTTTACCTTATTGGATATTCAATTTCTTCATCTAGCTGTCGTTTTATGCCACCTGGTGGTTTTCATCCCTTTTGTTATATAGAAATTCCTTCTTTTTTAACCATTCATGTCTCTTTCTTAGTTGTTTGATTCTCCTTGAAGTGATGTAAGGTGGCTATATGTTAGTGCATAAAGCATGGGGAATACAAATTAACTTTAATATCAAAGAAATTAATCCATCAAACGTTTTTCATAATTTGAATTACACTCTACTTTTTGAGAGGGAGATCTCAATTTGGAAATTGGGATCGATCACCAAATTGATCCAAGGGACTTGGTGAGTAGGTGAAGAGAGGTCTCGATTTGAGAATCAAGACAATTTTTTCAAATTAGGTTCTAAAAAGGTTTTGACATAGCTTAATTAAGTTTGAAAGGAAATTAAAGAGCATTTGATCAAAAAGTTAAAGTTAAAAGAGTTTAAACAAGATAAAGGGGGTATTGAATAATTCATAGAAATTTATTGGAGGACCGAATTTGGAAATTAGACCCAATCTCAAAATCATGCCCCATCTACACATAAGTTGGAGGAGGAAATCGCTAATTTGGAAATCAATTTTGATTTCCAAATCGGATCAATGAAAGAGGAAAGAAAATGAAAATAGGGCCCAACCTTGACATTGGGGTTGATCACCAAATCGATCTTATCAGATTTTGAGGCAAGATTTCAAAGTTTGGGAGGAGTGTTAAAAGTTTGAACACTAATTCAAGGTTTGAACAAAGGCTTCCAAATATTCAAAGAGTTCAAACCAAGTCCAAGGTTTCTCAAAGAAAATAAAGGAGGTGATAGGAAGGCCCAATTTTCCAATCAAGACTGATTTCCAAATCGGGGAAGGGTTCGGTAAATAAAAGTAGGAAAAGGGACCAATTTTGAAAGAAAGGAGTGATGATAAGAACGGGTGCAATTTGGAAATCAAAGAGGCAAAGTTTGAAAGGAAATTCTGTAAAAAAATAAATAAAGAAAGGCTTAAGAAAGAATATATAAAACTTGAACTTGAGCTTCAAAAGAAACTTGAATTCTAATTTTAATAATTAGGGCCCTGATTTGGAAGTATGGGTTGGTTTTAAGATTGTGAGCAGAATCGGAAGATGGAAGCCTAAAGATGGAGCTTGATTTCAAAATCGGGCCTAATCTAAAAATTAAGAAGCAAATCGAGTGATTCATTAAAGAGGTGGCTCAATTTGAGAATAGGGGTGAAAAAAACTAGAAATAAAATCATCTAAGGAAAAATATTTAAGGAAATATACAAAAACTCCATTCTTGTTTTCAATTTTTTTTTATGTAATGTATTGAAAAACCCACCATTCATATAAAAAATAGAAAAAAATGGCTTCAAATCTTCCACATATGCATATAAAATTATCAAAAGTAAATATCAATTTATATAAAATCTTGTATTAAATATTAGGAATGTGGTAACTATCAAATCATTTTCCAAGTTGATTTCACTTGCGTTGAATCTATAAGGGATAATTTTATTAAGAATTTTTTATTTTCTCTTCATTCTTGCCTTTGGACAATGATTTAGAAAATTACGGAGATTGGACCATATACATATGGATCTATTTTCAAACTATCTTATTTCTAACTTAAAGGAGGTTAACAAAAAAATCCTTTCTATTACATGGACTATGAAACATTGCTTCATCTATAAACAAGATGTTTGACTTAGCATATCCTTATTCATAAATCTCAAACATTTTAGATAGATTATTTTGGTAGGTAGCAATCAAATTTCCATCTTGAATTTCCTTTTATTTATTCATTTCACATTAATATTACCCTAAGCAAATACGAATTTGACATCCTTCATCCAATTGATCTTTTGATTAAAAAATGTAATTTATTTTTTCCTAAGTAAATAATAAAGAAATGTCCAAATTCTCCCTTGCATATTCTAACAATTCAGAACTAAACTTTCAATTATAATTACTATAAGATTCATATTTGAAATCAAACTATGAATGTTATTGTTTTGTTCCAACAAATCCCAGTACTCTAAAAATCAATCCATCTATTCCCAATATCAAGAGTTTCTTTTGAATTGAAATCAATTATATGAAATGATTTAGAATATGGAAATAAACATGTAATGAACTTAAAAAATCAAAATCAAATACAAGTAATAATATACTATTATTCAATCTGTTAAAAGCAACTTAATCGAGCAACGAATCCATGCATTCATTACATTTAAGAATATATACATTGTAATTATTCATAGTTCAATTGGTATATGGGAAAGGAATCCATTATTCTATTATGTATTAGTCATATCAGTTGAGGTGTTGCAACATGCTAATTGAAACCATCCATTTATACTACTAGCTAGGGTGCCAAAACCTGTGAAAGTATTCACTCACAATTTTATGCAATGTTAGTTTAAAAATAATAAAATTGAATTCCACTAAAGCTAGAAATACTAAAATTGAAGAGTGTATTAAAATAAGTTAAGAAAATATATAAAAAACATGGAAGAAGGTGGCCATAGTGAATTTTCTAGAACTAATGAAGAGAACACTTAATATGCTTGAAAAATTTGTAAAGAAATAGAGAAAGCAAGACAATAACTTGGTGGAAAAGGATTCAAGACATATTCAACACTTTTATTAATGTCATGATATCATTTTCTATTACATACATATTAATTTACCACCTCTAGATTTATATCTCCCTGACAACTCACCAATGGATAATGACAACACCTTATCAATAAATAAGGATGGAAATTTATAAGAAGGTGGTCTAAGACTTTGTGATTTTCTCGGGACTCATAGTCCAAAATTATCCCCCTCAATCACAAGTATGAATAATTATACCAATAAGGCAACATGAAATAGTGTGTAAACTAGTATCATCTTTAATATTCAAATTGAAAGTTTTGAACTAATATTTGATGAATATATGCCTAAAAAACTGCCAATATGGATGTTGAAATATTAATCTAAAATTAAATTTGAAACATGTATAATTTCTGGAAGTGAATGGCTCCCATGTTTGAACATTCCCTAATTACTTGGTCATTCGATCATTTTATAAACGTAATTTGGCTAGAATAAACTAGCGTCTTCTGTAATTGGTGAACAAATAGGATCACCAAAGCACTCTCTAAATTTAGACACAATTAGGTGTTGAATAGAATCCAAATGAATAATTGAAGAGAAGTGATAGGATTCTACATTCCATACTAGATCTTTCCAAATGTGTTGATATTATGAGATTAATTGATTGAATTATAGATGTCTTGTTGAGGAGACTATTTTCCATGCTATAATTCCCAAATTTTTATTGAATATTGATTGAGATGAATTCAAATTTCGAATCCTAACTATCATCATTAATATTCCCCCTTATTAGGTGCAAGGTGAGAAGTATGTGGAAGGGCTCCAAGCTTGATCTTTTGGATTCTTATTTTCTTCAAAAGTTTATCATCGTATCTAGTGATTTTGTTGGTTGACCACTAACCATTTTGACTTGATTAATGTGGTTTTTTTGTTGACCACTAACCATTTTTTTTTCATTGATGTACTCCCCCCTTGAGTGCAAGATAGTACCATTCCATTGACTCATGTTTCAATTCAAAATACTATTGGACAGTTGGTTGTCATTGATGTCAACCCTTGGACAGTAATATTAGATATTGATGTCAACCCTTGGAGAGTAATATTAGAGATTGATGTCAAACCTTTGAGAGGTCTAGAGATGTTGGAAAAATGATTGAAGTTTGTATGATTGAGATTGATGATGAGTTATTTGGGTACATTTGATGTAGTTTAAATGTAGCCTCGGAGGTGTGGTTATGGGACCCAAAGTTGATTAAGGAATATGGATATAAAGGACAATGAAATTGCAAGTAAGACTATCATAGATGGATATTGCATGTCGTGTCGTTTCTGGTGATATATGGAATGCAGCATGGTTCCTCATGGTTAGGGAGATATGACCTTGTAAAGTTTGAATCCCCAAAGAGTGGTGAAGAAGCCCCTAGTTAATTAAAAGTGTTGGTGAAAGGATAAATGGTTATAGCAAGAAACCCCTAAAATAAGGAAAGAGGTTACCTAGCACAAGTATAAATACACCTCAAGAGTCTCTCATTTACACACACACACTTACATTGAATATCTATCTTGTGAGTGTTATGGTCTATCTTTTGGTAAATCTATTAGTGAATTTGGGGTTGAAGTGGCGACATTTTTCTATGGCAATGAAGGTATGAAGAGTTGAAAGTTTTAGAGTTGCAGAAAACTGGAAACCCTAGTTTTTTGAGGTTATACATAGGCTGGAAGAGGACAGGTCGTGTACATACACAAGCTGTAAGAAGACAGGTCATGTGCATACGTAGGCTATAAGAGGATAGGTTGTGTGTCTGAGGAAAAGTTTGAAAAAGAAGATATGGTTGAGTTGTGGCAAGGTTTCATGGTACAACATAGTCTAAGATGGTATGCTTCAAGTTTCATGAGTAAAGGTATGCCATTTATGTATTTTTTTTAGGCTTGTATCTTGGATGATATGGCACATGTGTAGGGCATGTCTTGGAAGCCCTTGACGGTACATGGTTAAGGTTATATTTTNAGTCTAAGATGGTATGCTTCAAGTTTCATGAGTAAAGGTATGCCATTTATGTATTTTTTTTAGGCTTGTATCTTGGATGATATGGCACATGTGTAGGGCATGTCTTGGAAGCCCTTGACGGTACATGGTTAAGGTTATATTTTTACATGCTTGAGACGTACTCTTGGTTATTGGTATATGGTTGTTATGGTTCATTGTTAGAGGCACATATTTGTGATATTGGAATATACTTGAGGCTTATCTTATGTTACATGGCATGATTCAGAGTGATATGGTATATGGTTGAGACACTTGTTACAATGCGTTGTTGTTACATGGTATGGTACATGATTGGTACATGGTATGGTTTTAATGTACATGGTTGATGTGTATGATTGACACATTGTATCATACATGATATGGTACATGATTGATGTGCATGGTTGGCACATGGTATAGTATATGGTATGGTGTTCATGTGCATGTATATGTTTGATGTACATGGTTGGTATACATGGTTGATGATTGAGGCATATGGTACAAGTTGAGGTGTATGGTTGATGCACATTTTGGTATAGGTTGAGGTGCATGGTTGATGCACAGTTTGGTATAGGTGTTGGTGCATGGATGATGCATGGTTGGTATAGGTGTTGGTGCATGGTTTATTCACTTGTTGATGGTATAGGTATAGGGTGATGCATGGTTGATGCACTTGTTGATGGTAGAGGTAAAGGGTGATGCATGGTTGATGCATGGTACAAGTTGGTACTTTTTTGAGACACACATCTTGTGATGGTATGTGGTGATGTTGGTACATGATTGGTAGAGGAATGTGTTGGTGATGTTGAGCATATGGTTTTAGATATGATGTTACTGATCTTGGCATGAGTTTCATGCGAATGAGAGTGGATCTTGTTTCATGGATGAGATAGTGATTGGTTGGGTAGATTGATGAGACAGTGATTGGTTGGACAAGTTTTTGTGACAGTGATCGGTTGATAGTGTCAGGTTGACATGTTACAGATTATTTTGACAATGATAGTGGAAGTGATAATGAAGGAGTTTGTAGCAGATTCTGTGACAGTTGGTCTACACTTATATTTCAGGTCGGTTAGATGGGGAAAGTAAAGGGGATTGTATCCTCCTTCATATTGGATCTAGAGAATCAGGGAATTGGAGCTTCCTTCAGTTTGGAGCCTCAGAACTAGGTGGTTATAGCCACATCCTAGTTGGATCCAGAGAACCTAGGGGGTTGTGGCCTTCTTCTAGTTGGATACATATAATTCAAGAAGTTGTAGCTTCCTTCAGGTTGGAGCCTATAAATGTTGATGTTTGGACAACATCGGGAAGACATTCTCTTAGAATAATAATTAATAATATGATTATTGATTATTAAATATCATATATAATAAAGTAAATGATAACAATAAATATTTATTGATTATTCAAGGGACACACCCTTTCATGGATCATCACCATATGTTTCTTATATATGGAACACTCATCATTGTAATAATATATCGATCATATGTCATATGAAGAAAAAAAACATGGTATGAGAGCGGTACTAAGATAACTCCCTCAAGGGAGTGCCTAGGATCCTGAGAGATGACATTGCAACCATGGCTCAAGAAGTTCACAAAGATTATTGAGGTGTGTGTGATGAGAGTGAAATAATCCCATGTGTATTTGAGAGAAGAGCACGTTAGTAGGACATTCTATGTGGGATTGAATACACATGTCTGGCATGTTCTAACCATGTGACATAAAACTAAGTGGATCTGTCTATTTAATGTGAAGTTAGGAGCGTTGTAGACGGGTGCTAACTGTGTGGAGTGTCTACCAAAGAGATCACATGGAGAGGAGAGGATGGTAACATTGTTGGATCCATGCAAGTGCATACCCATGAGGACACAACCCTGTGTGTACATACCTACATAGAATGAGATCTGCATCGATAAAGTTCTTTCTACATTATACCAAATTTTAGAAGGTTTGAAGTAGAGATATGTTATTGGTGCATTGATCAGAGAAGTTGTCCACAAGAAACCGAGTCTTCTAAACTACAAATATCAATAAGAGGAATGGTTGGAAGATGCCATGGAGGCATGGCAGTATTTTATGAGTGAATAGAGATGCCAATGAATGGAGAACACTCACCCAACCATTTATCAAGCAATTGTGCTTGGTTCTAGTTAAATATGGTAGTAGCTTGGTTTGAAGACAAGTCGAGTCAAGTTGATGATGCAAGAGGACATTTTTAGAGGAGATGGGTCCTCAGTTCTAGTCATTCGACATAACTGACTGTCATTAGCATGAGAAATTTGGCGTTTAATTTATGTATAATCCATGGAGATCCCAATTCATCTGATATTTTGTTGGCATATATAAGTATATTGTACAATGTTTTTGGAATATGTATAATATCCACATGAATATCTACTACACAATTGACGATGTTAAGATGTCAGATCAAATATGATCACTAGAATTTTCACCTTCATTAAGAGGGAGGTGTGTTGTTTTCTATCCTCTAGCTGATTAACTCCTATAGACAAGGGTTTCCCTAATTATTCATGTGAGGTGACTGAGGGATTAATGCTCAGTTGGGTACAAGTATTGCCTAATCCATGTGAGGTGGGTAGGTGTGAATAAGACTTTCACCTTAGCCTTTCCTATGCCATGTGAGGTGGCTAGGTGTGAATAAGACTACTGGGAGAGGAGAAACATCACAACATGGTCATGGAGACTATGGAAGTGGTTGTGTACCACTGGACAAAATGCTAGTAGCTATGTGCTACGTAGTTGTGAGACTATGGCAGTGGTTGTGTACCACTGGACAATAGTTGTGTACTACTATGACATTGAAACAATTGTGTACTATTGGATGACATTGCAATAGCTATGTGTTGTTGGTTGATTGCAGCATAGTCATAAAGAATGTGGTGGATGATTTAAACTATCGATTGCATGGTAGTAGCAGTATGCTACTAGTTTATTGCAGAGTAATCAATGGATTACTAGATGAAGGAACAAAGACATTGGTTTCATGAGGAAACCTTGATATGTCTTGGGGTGCATTGGTTCCATGAGGGAACCTCGATGTGTCCTAGAGATGTTTGAGGTAGGGATCAAGAAGGAGTACATTGTTCCTTACAACCCTCAATATAATGGGGTCATAGATGGGAATAACATATCAACATTTACCTATGTTTATGTGGGCATAGGCATCCATGATTGTAGTTTATGTTCAGAACATAAGTCCTTGAGGAACATGACTCCCGAAGAGGCATTCACCGGAGTAAAGCTTGAGGTTGGATGCTTCAAGATATTTGGGTGTTTAGTACACATTCATGTACCCAAGGAGAAAAGGACCAAGATAGACCCTTCAGGTAGAAATGGCACATTTTTGGGGTAAAATGAGTCTTCGAAGGAATACCGAATCTACATCCTTGGTCAAAGACATATTGAGTGAGAGACAAGAAGAGATGGTACCTTTCAATAGAGAAAGATACATCAAATATATTCATGATATGTCATAGCTATGATCCACATCATTTATTATAAACCTTCATGTTATGAGGAGGCAACTAGTCATCCAGTATGGAGAGATTCCATGATGGAGAAGTATCATTCCATCATGAGGAATGATGTGTGGGATATTGTTCCGAGACCTGAGGGGAATTTTGTAGTGACTTCCAAATGGATCTACAAGATCAAACACATAGTTGACAGGAGCATCGAGAGGCACAAAATGATATTTTTTTTCTATAGGTTTCTCTCATATGGAGGGAATATATTATGAGGAGACATTTTCTCCTGTTTCTCGATACACTTCTATTTGGATGATTACTTCCCCTTTAGTATCCATGTGTTGGAGAGTACATCACATGGATGTAAAAAAAAAAAGTATTAATGGAGAGATTGAGGAAGAAGTATACATCGAGAAACTAGATGGCTTCATGATACATGAGAAGGAGTCTCATGTGTGCAGGTTGAAGAAGGCCTTGTATGGAATCAAGCAACCACCTCAATATTGGTATGAGAGGATTGATGGAACCTGATGATTTTTTGGGCTTAAAAAAAAGTGTTGTCGATCCCAACCTATACTAAAAGATTGTTAATGGTGAGTCCCTAATTTTGGTCCTCTACATTGATGATTTATTCCTCACCGATACAAAGAGCCTTATTGTTGAATGCAAGTATGCATTGGCCTCTAAGTTTGAGATGAAGGACCTTAGTATGATGCACTACTTCTTGGGACTAGAGGTGTGGCAGAGAACCTAATGAGATCTTCCTGAGTCAGGGGAATTACATAATTGATATATTGAAGAAATTTGGGATACTGAACTTGAAGCCTGTGGCTACACCAATGGTGACGCATCTGAAGAAACTAAGTGTTTCTTCTTCTGATTTTGATGAAATTTATCCGACTCTATATAAAACACTGATTATATAATTGATGTATCTGGTTAAAACCAGATCACATATTTTCTATGCTGTGAGTGGACTTAGCCAGTTTATGAGTCAGTCGAGATAGACACAGTATATTGTTGTGAAGCATGTGTTGAGATACATGCAAGGCACAATTGGACATATTCTAAGATATACTTCTAGTATTGATATGATATGGAAGGAATATATTGACTATGATTGGGCAGGGACCACAGTGGATAGAAAGAGAACCTTTGGGTGTTGCTTCACTTTGGGATGTTCCATGGTTTCTTGGTGTAGTAGGAAACAAAATTATGTGTCTTTGAGAACAACAGAAGTAGAGTACATTGCATTAAGTATGTCAGTCTTTGAAGTAGTGTGGCTTCACAAGATCCTTGTATATTTATCCGAACATGTGCTAGATTCCACTATTATTCATTATGGTAACCAAAGTTGTGTGAATATATTATATAATCCAGTGTGTCATGACGAATCAAACCACATTGAGATCAAGTACCATTACATATGAGAGATGGTGCAGAGGAAGGAACTATTGGTACAATACCTTCCTACACATGACCGGGTTGTTGATGTTCTTACCAAACTAGGATTAAGTTCAAGTACTTCAGTGATAGACTTGGTGTGGCAGAGAATGTCTCCCTCACTGAGAGGGAGTGTTGATGTTTGTAGCTTCCTGAGACATTCTCCATATCATACTCCTCTGCGACTGAGTTGATTTGATATGTGATGAAACTAATCCGAGAAGGGATAAGTGGGGCACTTATTCGATAAGGGATAAGTGCATTTGGGATTATAGCCCATCATCCCTTGTTGAGAGCACATGAGGGAAGGTCCCATGTGGAGAGAATATGAGGACATGTCAAGGGAGTTGACCATTTATGTCACACACTATGTGAGTTTACCCTAGTGTTTATAGAGGGTGTAGCATCTAGAAGTCCACATGAGAGTGCCATGTGTGATAAACATTCTACAGATCGTACTCCTCTGTGAATTGTTTTGAGTTGATCTGTGAGGAAACTTATTCGAGAATGGATAAGTGCATTTGGGCTTATAGCCCAACGTCCCATGTGGAGATCACATGAGGACATGTCAAGGGATTTGACCCTTGATGTCACACACCATGGGGAGTTGACCCTAAGTGTTACTAGAGGGAGTATCCTCTAGAAGTCAACATAGGAGTTCCATGTGTGAAAAAACTTTTTCTACTATGTTGGTTGTGTACCACTGGAAGAGATTGTGTGTCTCTGGACAATAGTTGTGTACTACTATGGAAAGATACGTCCCTAGCTAAGAGGAAGTGTTGATGTTTCAATATAGGGCATAACTTCTCCTAGATTGGGTTGCATACCAAGGGAGATAGGATACATTTACCATAAATGTGCACTTGTGGTAAATGGGCCCAGAAATAGTCCTTCCTTTATCATGGAAATGAATAATATGGAATCGATGTTATTGAAGTGATTTTCACGTGTCAGTTAGCATCAGGATGACATTCACTCATAGGTGTGTACTTGTGGTGAAAGATCCTGGTGTGGTCTTTGTCCTAGTCATGGTTATTTGAAAAGGAAAGATAAAGACTCGAGATGATATATGCTATTACATGTGGACCTAGAGTGAGCTTGATGTTAGAAAGAGTCAGTTGGCTCAAAAGGGAGAACTGCATAAATATTTTCTCCTCGGTCCAGGTGGGAGAGAGGCATCTCCCAAAACTGACAGACAAGTGTCATGAGTCTAGGGTGAATTTTGTATACTTCACAGACAAGATTGGCATGATGCATAATGTCTTACTCATTGAGAGGGAGTGTTGATTTTTGGAAAACATCGAGAAGACATTCTCTTAGAATAATAATTAATAATATTATTATTAATTATTAAATAACATATATAATAAAGTAAATGATAATAATAAATAGTTATTGATTATTCAAGGGAAACATCCTTTCATGGATGGTCACCATATGTTTCCTATATATGGAACACTCATCATTGTAATAATATATTAATCATATCTCATATGAAGAAAACAAAAAAAAATAGGGGTTTGTAGCCTCCTTCCAATTGTAGTTGGAGAATTGAGAAGTTGGTGCTTCCTATGAATGAATTCTTGATATATATAAGAGAACATTATGTGGTTTTCTCCCATTTGAGTTTCCACATAAATACTAGGGTAATATGTTCTTGATGTGATGTGGATGTGATGTTGCTTATGTTTACATGATTATGATATATATATATTGGATGTATTCATAGATGATACAATGTTGATATATTGTTAAACATTGTTGTTAAAGTGAAAGAATATATATCATCATTAAAAGTTGTATAAAGTGCTCATACGGATTCATCCCTCCCCTCTCATTATTCCAACAAAGACATGTATAACTGGGCCCCAATCATGCCCCAAATCATGATTTGAAAAAGTTGTTTTAAATACCTTTTTTTTCTGATTTCTCCATGTAAATGTGTGTTTACCTATGTCTAAACTAGATGGTAATAGTTATGTAACTTATATCTTGTTGATTACATTGTCAAATAGATGGATGGAGAGAGAGAGAGAGGGAGAGAGTCGAAGAGGCAGGATGTAGAGAGGGATTCAAATATTGATTGTGATTAAAGAATATCGAATCAACTATACGATTATGCTTATATTAAAATAAAAAAGAAGAATCAATGTATCATAATCATCATTAAATCATGTGAGATCATTATTAAAACATAGGTGAATGGTCATATCTATAAAATATCATTATAAAGAAGGAGGTATAGGCATACTACACTTAGGTCTTGGGTGTGCATGGGGTTAAGGGTAGAGTATAGGTTATGTGTAGGCTTAGATGGAGCTAGGGGGGTCTAGGTGATGGTCTAGGTCATGGCCTTGTTCATTTAAGTATTCATATAAGTAATCCATTGGAAGAAGAATAAAAACTTAATTCTCACCTTACAGGCGAGGCTACATTTCTTTGTTACACATATCCTTTATTCGTTATGAGACATGCCTTGCCTTTATATGGATGGAGAGAGAGGGAGGTAGAACTAGGGGAAAAGAGAAGGAGGAAAGGAGAGAGAGAGAGAGAGAGAGAGAGAGAGAGAGGATACCAAAAATGAGAGAGGGAGTGAGAATGAGTGTGAGAGAAAGGGCGGAGAGAGAGGGAGTGAGAATGAGTGTGAGAGAAAGGGCGGAGATAGAGGGAAGGGGGATAAATGGATATAAAGAGAGAAATGGGGGGAGAGTATATGAGAGAGGGGGAGGGGGATATAGTGAGAGTGAGACTAACAACAACAAGAGAGAGAAAGAGGTGGTAGATGTAGGAGAGAAAGAGAGGAGAGATAATGGGAGGGAGGGGGCACGATAGAGGAAGGAGTGGGGTAGAGAGAGAATGTGTGAGTGTGAGAGGGGGAAAGAGAAAGAATGAGAGGGGCGGTGAACAAGGAGTGTTTGAGTGTGTGAGAGGGAGGGAGAGGGATAAAAAGAGAGAGGGTAGAGAGAGAGAGAGAGGAAGGGGGGGAGACATAGTGGAGACGGTTAGATGTATGAGATATAGAGTGGAGAGATAGTGTGAGGGAGCGGGAGAGAGAGAGGGAGTGATAAATGGGTGGAGAGAAAGTGAGAATGATTATGAGAGGAAGGGGGAGATAGAGGGAAAGGGGGGTAGAGATATATAAAGAGATAAATGGGGGGAGAGTAGAGGAGAGAGAGGGAGGGGGATATAGTGAGAGTGAGACTAACAATGCGAGAGAGATAGGGATGATTTTAAGGATGGAAATTTATTTTTAAATGTAGAAACCTTGGCAAATATTACTAAATGTTTGGCGATATTTTTGTAAAATCATTCAAATTTGTAAGTATTTTATATAGTTTTTATAAAATTCTGGCGATTTTCAAGGTAAAATAATTTTATCCTATAGAATTTGGGCAAATCATTTTTAAAATAGTGAATCTTGTTTTTGGAAAAACCATGGAAAATTAGCCCATGAGAGAAATTTAGCCCCTAAAATCATCCCTGGAGAGAGAAATTGGTGGTATATGTAGGAGAGAAAGAGAGGAGAGATATTGGGAGGGAGGGGGAGAGATAGAGGCAAGATGGGGGTATAGATATAATGCATGAG
>ML800696.1:198187-209807 GCA_009831015.1 Picea engelmannii
AGGAAGACATATAGGGGGGGTAGAAAGTGTGTGTGGGAGGGAGAGAGAGTGTAATATTCTAGATATAAAATAGTATGCAAAACATAAATATTTAGCTAGAAATGGCAAAGAAACAATGATATAACCATAATAATACCAGAATAATACCAGAATAACACTAGAAAGAACAATTTAATTACTGATAGAATTGTTCACTTCCCTCTTCAAGGGGGAAACCTCCAACAGAGAAAATATCTATTACAATAATATCCAAGACAATATTTTTCATACCCTCTACTTCTATTTATACTAAATATATATATCCAAAAGAACAATCTAGAGGAAGATCCTTCTAGAAGAGGAATCTTCTATTAGGTCTTCCTACATTTGACTTATTCTTACTTATTTCACGCCTTATTAATATTGGCCTTTATTACATGGAATTATTTTATTCTACCTACGTGAGGGGTTAGGGAGGTTATGCCCCTAACAATCCATCCCCCTTGAAGAACATCCTTGTCCTCGAGGCTTCAGATGAGATAATTATTGTAGAATGGTGGCTGACTCCCAGGCGGCATCACCTGGAGGGGTGTATTTCCAATGGAATAACACTTCTTGGATGGTGCACTAACGAAGACGACACTCTATCTGGGCCAAGACTGCTTATGGTTGCAATCATATGGAACCTTCTTCATCCAACTCAGGGAGACTAATTTGAGTTTGGAACTTAGTTCCAATGACCTTCTTTAAGAAGGAAACATGAAAAACATGATGGATCTTTGAATGATTTGGTAGATCTAACTTATATGACATCTATCCCATATTCTTGATCACTGCATAAGGACCACAAATTTTGGGCACAAGTTTATGACAGTGTTGAGCTTTGAGTGAAGTTTTATTATAAGGTTGTAGTCGAATAAATACTTGGTCCCCTTAAACAAAATGGCATTTGGAACGACCTTGAACTGCTTGATGCTTCATGTGATTCTAATCCATGACCAAATTGTCTTTGAGGAAACGAAAAATAGCCTCATGGACTGTAATATTTGTGTCAACTTCCTGAAACTTCAAGATCCCTGGAATATAGAAGAGAACTGTTGGAGGCTTTGGGCCATAGACTGCTTCAAAAGGAGTCATGCAAGTACTTGTATGGTAAGAGGTGTTGCAACACCATTCAAATAGGGGTAACCATTGATCCCACCTATTTTTCCACTCAGATGAAAAACACTAAAAATATGTGTCCAAACAATTGTTGACAACTTCAGTCTAGCCATCTGTTTGGGGGTGGTAGGAAGTGGTGAGATGCAATTGGGTGCCCTGTAGCTTGAACAATTCTTGCCAAAAATTGTTGTTGAAAATGGGGTGTATGTTAGAGACAATAGAATTAGGCATGCCATGAATCTTGAAGATATTACCCATGAAGATTTGAGCCACTCTGGTGGTTGTGAATGGGTGTTGAAGAGCACAAAAATGAGAATATTTGGAGAGATGATCGACTACCACCATGATGACTGACTTATTTCCCAATTTAGGTAAGTCTACAATGAAGTCCATAGAAATATGTCTCCAAATAGCAGGGGGAATCGGAAGTGGTTGGATTATTCTGGGAGCTTTGACAATTTCTCCCTTGTTGCATTGCCAGACCTCACATCCAACCACAAAGGTGCGGACGTCCTATTTCATACCCTCCCAGAAAAAAGAAGGTTTGACCCATTCATAAGTTTTGGTAAATCCTGAATGCCAGATTGTGGGTGAGGCATGAAGTTCAGAAAGAATTGTGTATTGAAGTTGGGATTTCTTGCATAAATACAAATGAACTTTGTAGTGAAGCTCTTCATTATGCCAAGAGTACCCTAGAGAGACTGAATATTTTTTTTTCAATTGGTGGAGTAGGCTATAAAGTTTGGGGTATTGCAACCATTCCTGACGAAGAACTTAGAGCCAATATGGTAACAATGAAGGAGAGGGATAAAAGGGACATGTCTTCTTCATATTTCCAGGAAAGAGCATCGCCCACTACATTTTCCTTTCCCTTCTTGTAAATGATATCATAATCATATCCAAATAGCTTGGTCACCCATTTTTGTTGCGTCGACGATGAAATTCATTGTTCCAGGAAATACTTGAGACTCTGATGATCAGTTTTTATTTGGAATTGTTGACCCAATAAATAAGGACACCAAAGATCCACAACATGCAGAATAACTAACATTTCCTTTTCATAAATGTATTGGCCCAAATTTCTCTCTGAAGGTTGTTTTCTAATGAAGGTCAGGGGCCTTCCATCTTGCATGAGGAAAACTCCAATTCCTTTCCTAGAAGAATCACATTCCAATACGAATGTCTTTGTGAAGTCTGCGAGTTCTAGGATAGGGGTCGAGCACATAACATCTTTTAAGGCTTGGAAGGCATGATCGAAAGCTAAATTGCAAGTGAAATAATTCTTTTTAAGGAGGGAAGTGAGATGAGCTGCAATATTTCCATAATTATGAACAAACTTCTTATATTAGCCTGTTAAACCTAGAAAACCATGTAATCTCTTAAGAGTTTTAGGGCAAGTCCAATCTTTCATAGATTAAATTTTATTAAGATCCACTCAGACACCATCCTTGCATAAAATATGACCCAGGTATTCCACTTTTGAGGCACCAAAGTCACATTTAGATTGTTTGAGGAAAATTTGGTGCTTAGAGAGTATATGGAGAGCTTGATTCACATGGGAGAGATGGGATGACCAAGTTTTACTAAAGATGAGAATATCATCAAATAAAACTAAGAAAAAATGATGGAGAAAAGGATGGAAGAAATGATCCATAAGACTTTGGAAAGTTGAATGAGAATTACACAATCCAAAGGGAATTACCAAGAATTCATAATGACCCTCATGAGTGAAAAATTCAATCTTGCGGATGTCTTCTTCTTTCATACAGATCTGGTGGTATCCAGAACGTAGATCCAATTTGGTGAAGTACTAAGCACCACTCAATTCATCCAAGAGGTCATCAATGACATGAATGGGGAATTTTTCTTTGATTGTGAGTTTGTTGAGGGTGAAAAAATCAGAACACATGCGCCAAGTACCTTATTTCTTGAGTACCATGATCACGGGGGAAGAATAGGGGCTAGTACTAGGATGGATAACACCAACTTCTAGTAATTCATGAAAATGTTTCTCAATTTAATTCTTCTGGGCAAAGGGATAATGATAAGGCCAAACATTGGGGGGAAGAATTTCTAGTATGAGAGGGATGGAATGATCATAGATGCCACTGGAAGGGGGAAGTTCTTTGGGGGTGGTGAAAACAACTTGGTGGTGGGAGAGGATAGATTGGAGGTTGGGATGCACAACAGGTGTCTCAATAACATGAATGGAGTAGAGTTGGGATATAATTCACGAATGACCTTTTTTTAGGAACGCTTCCATGCAATGGGAACTAATGATCTCAGGGGATCCTATGATGATGCCTTGGAACTTATATTTTTGTCCCTCATATTGGAATTGCATGGTTAAGTACTTAAAATCCATGAGAATGGGGCCTATAGTGCGCAACCATTCGGCACTAAGAACATTTTCACAAACACCCATGTATATATCAAACATATGGGATTTCAAGTGATACTGACCAATTTGGAGTCGCACATTTTCACATCGTCCCCAACATTTCATGGAACCACCATTAGCAATCATCATTTGAAAATTATTTCTGACACATATGTAATAATTGAATTCTTTGGAAATGCGACGATGAATAAAGTTATGGGTGCTACCATTTTCCACGGGGATGAGGACTTTCCTATTTTTGATGTAACCAATTAATTTGAGAGTTTGGGGAGCAGAGAATCCAGTGAGGGAATTAAGTGAAATAACTGGGTCAACTTCGGATGGGTCAGAGAGTGGAGTGAGGTCATATGGAGGCGATAGTTCCTCTATAGGTGAAACAACTACATATTCTGTAGAAATATCCTCAGTCACAGCCATAAAAATATTTTGTTCCTTACACTTGTGCCCAAGAAAATATTTTTTGCCACAATTATAACAAAGACCCTTGAGTTGACATTCATCCATTTCATCCTTGGTTAATTTTTGGATCTTGAGGGGATTTGTAGGAGGAGAAACATTGGTGGGTTTAGATCGAGGAGGAAAGGAGGGTTTGCAGGTCTTGGAGGAGACAATATTTTGGGCTTCCTTGGCTCATTGAGTAGCTTCCAACCTAGTCTACTGGCATGCCATGAGAACATGGGTACAAATTTCATCTTTGAGGCCACTGATAAAGAATTCCATAAAAAAATAATTTGACATGCCCTCTATTCTGAAATCCAAGTGCTCAAATGAGGCAATAAATTATTCCACTATCTCAAACTACTTTAACTTGGTCAATCGGCCTAAATGGTGGGTGTCAGAGTCAAAGTGATCATAAATTTCAGCCACAAACTATGTCCAGGAAACATACACTTGGCGTGCCTTTTTTAGCCATTTCCACCATTTCCATCATTCCAGATCCAGATATAGGACACCATAATGAAGCTTGTCTAAATCATCAGTAATTCCATGCAAATAGAAATAATTTTCCATTTGGGTGACCCAACCTGTAGGATATGAGCCATCAAAGTTTTTCACCTCAATTCTAGGAGGGAGAAGGTCTAGGGAAAAGTGGATAGCATGAGGGAATTGGTAATTGGAAGAGTCATGGTCATCTTGATAAGATGGTTGTTCATAAGAGGAAGGATTCTAGGAATGGCCCAAGAAGTGTTCTTTGAGGTCTTTGATGTAGGAACGTGTTCTTGGAGGTATTTGATGTGGGAACATTGGTCCTTTAGGATCTCAATAGTTGAATTGATAGAGATAATGTTGGTAGTGAGATGCTTGATATCATCCTTGTACTGATGGTTGTCAACGATAAAGGAATAGAGTTCTTGGGCTCATGTGGTAGTCATTTGGACAAAGGAGAAAGCAAATCTTATAGGGGAAACAAAAGGGGTCTGGATGGGTTGGTGGGACCACAGAGAAAAAGGGGTATCAAATGGTAGGGACCATTGCAATTAAGGAGAAAATGGGGATCCAAAGGGATAGGATCCAAATAATGGTGTCAGAGACGGGTCAGATCCATACAAAAAGTTTTTGTTAAAAATGAAAGGTATCACTGGAATCGGGGCGAAGAGAGGAACCTAGTGGGATAAGTCCCAAATACATGTATCAGTTGGACCACTATACTATTTTTTTTTTTACTCATGTGGAGTTATACTCTGACCTGAATAATATTGTAGTGACTAAATGCCCAAATTCTAAACATGGAGAAATGTGTAGTAATTTCACAATCAGAATGTAGAAGGCATAGTTGCGCTCCAATAGATCTTATCTACTATGTTTTTTGTTTCCATACTTAGGGGTAGGATATTTAGGGTTTCTACAGACAAGGGTTTTCCTTGTACTATAAATATCTGATATATGTGTAGGGTCCAATAGTAGTACTCGACCCAATATGTCAGGGCACCAACTAAGAAGGCTAGACTGTTCCATTAGCCATACTAATCGATTACCCAGGTACTAGAGAGTATCTTATCGAGTGTTGTTCTTGGTGGAACTATAGAAGTTAGGTGATCAATTGGTTTATCTATGGAGGGCTTTAGGAAATCTAGGTCAATCTGTATACAAGTGTTGTCTGATGCACTACCACTAGAAGGGGTACCAACACGGGTTACAAGGGTGGCCAAAAAATGTGAACTTGAGTACCACTTGTATTTCATGCATGTATGACTCCCTGAACGTGGGTTTATGTGCAGAACAAAATATCTCTATATATTTAAGACGTCGGAATACGTCTCTACCCTGAAAAAATTTAACCCACAATTTTCTGTCGAGGAAGGTTCTCTGATACCACTTGTAATATTCCAGATATAAAATAGTATGTAGAACATAAATATTTAGCTAGAAATGGCATAGAAAGAATGATATAACCATAACAATACCAGAATAATGGTGAAATTTTAAATTTTCTAGTTACACAATTACAATTACTTAATCCAATAACAACTATAGTAGGATCACTTAAATATAGAAAATCACAGATACAATAAAACACAAAGATTATCCTGGGAAACCCTCATGGGGGAGAAAACCAAGAAACCAAAATCCTCAATATAGATTCCTTCAACCAGTACAATGATGTGCTATAACTCTCCAAGAAATACCAAGACCAAAACACCAAAAGAACCAGTCTCCAAGACACATTGCCTGGACCTTCTTATGCGCTTCAAGATGCACAAGATAAGTGTGTGAGTGTGTGTCCAAATGAGAGGATCATATCCTCTATTTATACAAAACAATATCTCATGAAGAGACACGACTCTTGACCTAACTAACCCATAATAAGTAAAATACCAATAATATAATATTTTTTGTTGAGCGTACTTGTACAATATAATTATAATAACCTTTTAAAGGTTTGACTAAAACAAATATAAAAGAATATCTTTGGTAGTTACACCAACAATATTAACACTCCCTCTTAACTAGGAAGGTATTCTTTCCAGACACAGAATCCAAGTCTGATATGACATGAGATCACATCCATTGACTGTTGAACATGTGAATCTATACATCATCGGATATCCTTATTGCAACATGACTCCACCCCATGAAACCAAGGTATGTGGGTATATCTCAATAGATACAACATGTCCCTAGGACATCCAGTCCCTGTGATGCATCAATACCTGATCAGTGCACTCTTGTCTTAGTGCCAACCCGTTTTCATGATGTATGAGACCCAATAGACGCAGTTCCAACCCTTTTTCATGATGGATGATATTTTTCCATACTGAGTGCCAACCCTTTTTCATGATGGATAAGTTCCACCTATCACTCCCTCTAAACAGGGACCACACTAATATTGTCCCTGAAGTACTTGAACTTTATCCTTGACAACGGTTTGGTGAAGACATCTGCAACCTAATCCTCTGTAGTCACAAACTAGAGCCTCACTTCTCCCCTATGTACCATATACCTGATATAGTACTATTTGATTTCAATATTCTTCGATCTGTCATGGAACACCATGTTATTTGAAAACTTCATGCAACTCTGGTTGTCACACCAAATGCAAGTCGCCTCCAATCCGAGACCAAATAACCCAGAAAACAACTTCTGAATCCATACTTTTTCTCTGCTCGCTGCACATGCTACCACATACTCAACTTCAGATGTACTGAGTGACACACATGATTTATTTCTTCTCCTCCACGAGACCATACTAGAGCCAAGACTGAAACAATATCCGAAAGTGATCTTCCAGTCAATAATATTGTCGGCCTAATTTGAATCTAAGTATCCATACAATCTAAACTCATGGTCAAATCTATACCAAAGACCATGATCTAGAGTACCCTTAAGGTACCTCAACACATGTCTTTATGCAAGAAAGTGAACCTGTATGGGCTTCTCCAAATGATGACTCAGGGTGTTCACAACAAAACATATATTTGGTCTTGTGTTTGTCAAATACATCAACGAGCCCACTATATTCCTCTATAGCATAGAATCCACAATATCTTGAGTCGTATCCTACAACAACTTAAGATTTGATACCATTAGGGTAACCATGGCCTTACAGTCCAACATATCTAACCTCTTCAACATTTACACAACATACTTTCCGTGATTTAGGAGAATCCCATCTGATCTATGCCAAACTTCTAGTCCCAAGAAGTAGTGCATGATTCCTAAATCTTTCATCTCAAATTATGCAGCCAATTTTCTCTTACATTTAGTGATGAGATTTTCCACACCTATTAGAAATAGGTCATCTACATACAATAGTGAAGGTTACGATCTGAACTTCTCTTGGTAAAACCAAATCTCATAAAAAAATTGTCAATCCTACCATACCATGCTCTGGTTGCCTGCTTCAATCCATATAAATCTTTCTTTAATATGCACACATGAGTCTCCTTGTCATGTGTCTCGAATCCAAATGGTTTCTCCACATAAACTTCCTCTTTTATTTCACCATTCAAGAATGTTGTCTTTACATCCATCTAGTGCACCTTCTATTTCATCATAGTGGACAATGAAAGTATAGTCTTGATCGAGGTATATCTTGCTACGAGAGAAAAATTTTATTCATAGTGAATCCCTTCCTTCTGAGTGAAACCTCAGGCAACAAATATTACCTTATATTTTTCAATACTGCCATCAACTACATGTTTCATCTTGTGGATCCATTTTGAACTCACAACATATTTTTCCTTTGGTATGGGAACCACATCCCAGACATCATTTAGCATAATGGAATGTTATTCCTATGCCATGGAATCTTTCCATACTTGATTTTCTGTAGCTTCTTCATAAATGGAAGGTTTTTCATCCATTATGTCACAGAAGCATGCCACGTAGTTGGAATATGTCTTCATCTTCTTACTTTCCCTGAAATATTTCTCTGGGGCACCAACTCTTTTTGCATCTTTGATAACTTATTGTGCCCAAGTTGGAATTCTCTTACGAGAAGGTATCTTGGCTGGTTTATGAGGTTCTACCATGTCACGATCCTCTGGAATGACTTCCTCTGGTTCAACTGCGTCTGGAACTTTAGGAACTTCATTTTATTCATCATGTGCCTCTTTTACATAGATTTTTTTAGATTTACTGAAAGTTGCATTCCGATCGAAGGTTACATCTCGACTAATATCCACTTTCTGGTGACTGGGAATGTATATCATGTAAGCCTTCTATGTGTCACTATAACCAACAAATATGCCCTTCCATTCGGAAGGGTCCAACTTTGTCCTCTTTTCTTTGGGGATGTGAACAAATACAGGGCATCCAAATATTCTGAAATGGTTAAGTTCTAACTTCTCTCCTAAAAACATTTATTCGGGTGTCTTTTCTTCAAGAACCTTGTGGGGAATTTTATTCTTCACGTACACTGTCGTTTTTTCTACTTCTTCCCACAGATGCATAGATATATCTTGATCATGGATCATGGCCTTTACTGCTTCCATCATTTTATGATTCTTCGTTTTAGCTATTCCATTCCACTGAGGGTTATAGGGAGTAGAATTCTCCCTCTTAATCCAAACTTTCTTGCAATACTCATTGAATTATTGTGAGGTGAATTCACCTCCATTGTCTGATCACAAGGTTTTTGTCTTCCACTCTGTCAAGTTTTCTACCAGATCCTAGAACTCTTTGAATTTTCCAAAAACTTCATTCTTTGATTTTAACAAATAAATCCAAGTTTTAAGTGAGTAATCATCAATCAAATATACATAATATAAATACCCACTTAGTGAATCTACCGACATTGGTCCACATACATTTTAATGCACAATTTCCAAAACCCCTTTGGCTCTGCTATCACTATTGGGAAAGGATCGCTTCATGTTCTTTCCTTGTCCACATTCTTTGCACACACCACCTGGTTCTATTTGGATTTCTCGAAGACTTCTCACCATTTTTCTCACAACCAAAAGAGATTTGTAGTGTAGGTGAGAAAATATCCTATGCCATAGTTCACTGAGATTCACAATATCATGAACCCTTGGGGAGTTTGAATGTCCTTTTAATTTGTAGAGTCCTCCTTCTTCAAATCCAATCACTACTACATCATCAAGGGTCTTCCCTCTAGGCCACATAAGAACTTGACCATCAATAAATGCTACTCTAAATCCTTTCTTGTCCAATGTTGAAATTGAGAGAAGAGTTTTTTTTAAACTTGGAACATAGAGAAGTTCTTTCATCTTCATTGGCTTGCCTGCATTTAACTTGTAGGAAGCTTCTCCAACACCTTTGATTGGATATTGATAGTCATCACCCCATTTCACCTTGTGAGGTGAATCTTTATGAATAAGTTTACATAAGGAGTCTTCATAGCCTCTTATGTGCTTGGAAGCACCACTGTCTATCAACCAAGTTTCACTTACATGAGTAACAATACCTTTAAGGGCCGAGATAAGAACATAATCATCATCACTTGATTCATCTTACTTTGCAAGCTTCTTGGGAGGATCATCATCTTCAGCTGTGTGAGCTTGATGCCTCTTACTTCCTTTCTTATTCTTAATTTCCATAATGAGGGGGAAATCCCTAACAAAGTGTCCCAATTCCTGACAACAGTAAAATATGATCTTTGAGTTGTCTCTTTGACCCATATTAAACTTCTTAGGTAAATAATGTTGCTTCTTTTTTTTTCCTTTCCTGGTGTGGGTGGGTAGGGATTGATCTACATCTGCCATATTTTCTTCTCTTGCAGTTGTCCTAGCTTCTTCTCGGTTACAATCTTACCAAATCCTACTGAAATTGGGAAGCTTATTTCTTGAACAAATTCCTTGGATGAATGCATCCCATGACCTTAGGCGGCCATTCAAGGTAGTCATCACCGTCTCTTCACCTTCTACTGAGTCACCAATGGATTCTATCTACTCCTTGATTTGATTCACTCTTGAGAAATAGGAGTGAATGGTTTCCGAGATTTGCATTTTGACATTCTTCAACTGAGATCTCAGATTCATTCTTCGATTTATATTGCTTCCCTCAAATAGATGAGTTAAGGTGACCATCATTTTATTTGGACAAGATAATGATGATATATGATGGATAAGGTGGTCCTTAATGGAGTCTTCAATAATCCTTTTTGCTCTCACCGTGTCCTTATTGTTAACTCCCAAAATAGCACCGTCATTTTGGTTGAGTTTTACGGTGGATAGCATAGCTATTGATGGTCTCCTCAATTCATTGTTGAGTCTTTTAGCTGCAAAATTTTAGATTTGGGTTTGACTTAAATTTGGATCGTAAAGTCTTCTTTTTCAAAATTGTCATTTTTACTTTCCACAACTAACTTGTTTTCAAAAGTTCATTGTGCGCTGTGGAAAGTGCCCAATTTCAACAGCTAAGGAGATCATTTCACCAGTTGGCGCGTTGTTGAAAGTGTCAAATCTTAAAGGGTTCTTGAATCAGTTCTCGAGTGGCGCGCTGTCAAAGATACATGCTTTCAACAGCTAAGGAGGGTTTTCTACAAAGAGGCGCACTGTGGAAAGTGCATACTTTCCGCAGCTAACAGGGGCTTACAAAGAGGCACGCTGAGGAAAATCAAGATTATCAACAGCTAACAGAGGCTGTACTCCTGGGTTGGCAGCATCAAATCAAACCTTTGTTTCCATATCAGACACTGTTAACAAAGGATCGTTTAGGATTTTTGAATTGCAAATGGAAAAATGAAACTTAAACTTGCAGGGAACTTTTCAATACCTTCCTGAGCTCCAAATTAAGATCTGACAACACCATTGGAAAGATGAGATTCTGTAGATGTCGATCGACTATTCATATGTGAAAAATGGATTTTTTATGACCGAGAAATTCAATTTTGAAAATATGTCCGCTTTCAACAGCACAGAAGGCAGAATTTTTTACCTGTTAGCTGTTGAAAGTGGCGCTTTCCGCAGCTAAGGAGCGTTTTTTCACAGGCTATGTGCTGTGGAAAGCCTGTAACGGCCAGAATGTTACAATTTTCACCCAGATTTGAAATTTTTGAATTAAAAGCAGATGAAACCGTTGGGACTAGACAGGTGGTGGATTATTCCATCAAATCCAAAGGCTATTTTGGGAAAGACAAGTCAAAAGAGGAGTCTTTGGTCAAGTTTGGTCATT
>ML800696.1:221677-236289 GCA_009831015.1 Picea engelmannii
GGGGGGATAGAGAGGGAGTGGGTGTGACAGTCTAAAGCATGTGAAGGTAAGTTCTATATCTAGGTCTATCCATGCCTTGTGATGTCTAAATCTTTCCATGTCTAGGTATTAACATGTATAGAAGTGTGTGTGAGAGAGAGGGAGATAGATAGGGGGGTAGAGAGGGAGAGTGAGAGTGATATAGAGAGGAGGGGGTTATATGTATGAGAGGGAGGAAAAAGATAAAGAAGGAAGGAAATGATTTTTAGGAGTGCGCACACATTCCTAGAGTGTGTGCACACTTGTTTGAATTCAAATGTTTTGGGTGAGATTGACAAGGTGTATGCTGACTTGGTTGGCTTGGATTAGGCTCAGGATGACAAAATTAGTGGTTTAGTCTTCAAATTCAGAAAAACTCCATTTTTGTGAATACTCCTCTATATCTTTGTCTTTGACGTTATTTTTCTATAGGGTAAACAATTCAGTTGTTGACGAAATTATAGATATAGATCGAGTTGAATATGAATATTTCAAATATGTATTTTTTTTTAAATTATTATTGTTTACTATTTTTAATCTATTTTTGTCTTCACATATATCAAAATCCTAGAATACATACCTCTCTTATTTCTACTATAACTTTTTCTTGTCTTAACCATTTCCCAAATGAGTTATATGTGGCACTAGAGGAGATTGATAACTACAATCTAAAAAAAAATTTTGATCATGTTAAAACCCTTTTAGCCTGCATGAACAAAAGACATTTTCATTTCAGGCATATGTTGACTTTGTTAATTTTTAAAAAATATTAAATTAATATTAAAAATTTCCAAAAAATATAAGGCACAAGAAAAATGGGTTCTCTACAAGTGTACAAGTTATTGGAAGGAAATTCCATCCTTAAGACACTCAACACCTGCATGAACCAAAACATATACCTTATATTTTGTTGGAAAAAATAAGATAGCACTGTTAGAAAAAATCAAATTTGACCTAGTTATTCACAATGTATATGAATACAAATTGTATATTCCGAAATCTAATTCCATTTCCTATGTTTCATCTTCTTATACCATATTTAAATTAATTGTAAAAGTACCTTGAATAATCCCTCCAAGTTAACAGATTATTGTTTTTGCAGGTTTGCATTACCACTAATGCATCATGAGAGACCATCATTAAGGGGCACTCAACCAAGTGTCTTTTCTAGTGAATATTAACATGGTTTAAGTGAACTATTTGAACCTCCTTCATAATCATTTTATGAATATTTTTTTAGATAATGGACGGTGAAAGAATGTTGATATCAAAGCGCAAAAGAGTTTTAACTTCTATGTACCAAAAAAATTGATATATTTTCTTAACCAAAAAACTTGAAGAATTGAAGCTCAAGAAAATAGTACAAGTGATTATTATAATTAACTAAGAAACAAATCCAAGAATAGTAACCATAACTAATTACATGTATAACATATTATATTTCATAAAATAATGATTTGTTGGCCACGGTCTTAAATCTTATAACTAGTACAACATGTAAAGTGTTAATAAAGATGAAATTCCTTAAAATGCAAACTTTTTTTAAAGGTTAAAAAACTTGAAAAAAACGTTTACAGTTTAAAATATATAATCCCTTTCACAATTGATAAAAAAAACTTGAAAAAAAGTTTGTTTTAAAGATATAATCCCTTTCACAATTGATACCTTAAAGGTTAAGGTAAATCTAAATTGATATAGAGTTTTAATTTAAACTTTATGTGTTTCTTTGATCACTCTAACAAACTTTGTATAGAGATTTTATACCCATTTCAAAAATTTGGTGAATTAATATACAAAATATTAATGGGAAATACATTATTCATAAATTTGGCTAATTAATATACAAAATACTAATGCACTTGTCTTCACTCACAGGTGTGTACTTGTGGTGAAAGATCCTGGTGTGGTCTTTGTCCTAGTCATGGTGATTTGACAAGGAATGATAAAGACTCAAGATGCTATATGCTATAACATGCAGACCCAGAGTGAGTTTGATCTCAAAGAGAATCAATTGGCTCAAAAGGGAGAGTTGCATAAGGCGTTTCTCCTTGGTTCAAGTGGGAGAGAGACGTCTCCCAAAACTGAAAGACAAGTGCCATGAGTCTAGGGTGAAGTTTGTATACTTCAGAGACAAGATTGACATGATGTAGAATGTATCCCTCATTGAGAGAGAGTGTTGATGTTTGGACAATATCGAGAAGACAGTATCTTAGAATAATAATTAATAATATAATTATTGATTATTAAATATCATATATAATAAACTAAATGATAATAATAAATAGTTATTGATTATTCAAGGGACGTATCCTTTCATGGATGATCACCATATGTTTCCTATATATGGAACACTCATTATTGTAATAATATATCGATCATATATCACATGAAGAAAAACAATAGTAAATAGGGGGTTGTAGCCTCCTTCAAGTTGTCGCTAGAGAATTGGGAAATTGGTGCTTCCTATGAATGAATTCTTGATATATGTAAGAGAACATTTTGTGGTTTTCTCCCATTTGGGTTTCCACGTAAATACTGTTGTGCTATGTTCTTGATGTGATGTGTATGTGATGTTTATTATGTTTACATGCTTACGATATATATATATATATATATATATATATATATATATATATATATATATATATTGGATGTATTCATAAATGATCAAATGTTGATATATTGTTAAACATTGTTGTTAAAGTGAAATAATATATATTGTCATTAAAAGTTGTATAAAGTGATCATACTGATTCACCCCTCCCCTCTCAGTATTCCAACAAAGACATGCATAATTGGGCCCCAATCATGCCCCAAATCGTCATTTGGAATAGTTGTTTGAAATACTTTTGTTTTGTGATTTCTCCATGTAAATGTGTATTCACCTGTGTCTAAATAGGATGGTAATAGTTATGTAACTTATAACTTCTTGATTACATTTACAATAATGTATCCAACTGTAATGAATTGTTTTATTTTTATCTTTCTTCTTTTCTTCACATTTATCTAAATGATGGTTTTCCTTCCAATAATGATGAGAATGATGGATATCAAAACATCTGTTCTCCATGTGACCAACTTGAAGAAAATGTTGGCACTTAGCATTTTAATGTTGAACTGAAACAAGTGATGTGAAACCTCATTGAAGGAATCTTGCACTATAGAAGTGGATTGGTTTGGAATAGTTAATAATATTAAAGGTAACTTCCTTATCATCTCCAAGTCCTATTGTGTGTTTGTTATCGTATATTTCTTCCAAAGATATGATGATAGGATTGAAAATGTCATTTTTTATTTGATGTTCTTCCATACATTCATGATAGCTTTCATTTGAATCTTTAAAAGAAAATCCAAAGTTATTTTCATTGATACTTCTTTTGGTATCATTCTTTTCTTCTTCTTGTGACTCACCTTCAACAAAACTTGTTTTCATCAATTCATTATATGATTCTATCTCATGGATAGCTAAGTAATAATCAACCATATATTGTTTTTTCCTTTTTATCAATCATTTTTATTAGATCATTTGTGTCACAAGAAACATCAATCATTTTCATTAGATCATTTGGATCACAAGTAACATCAACATTTTGTATGAGATCATTTATGTCACAAGTTGCATCAACCATGTTCTTAATGTGTTTCTACTTTTCTATTAATTTTAGGTGAAGTGAGTCAATCAATTTATCTTTTAGATAAATTTTCTTGTGAATATCAATAACCAAATTATCCAAATCATGTAAGGATTCTTGTAATTCTTTGGTTTCTTGATTAGAGTTTTGAAAATGTTTTCCTCAACCCATTTTATATTTTTCACACTTTCTTGCACTTGTTTCTTTTATATCACACTCACTTTATCTTATGTCATACTTGCTTGTTCCTATTACTACCTTGGCATGTTGAGTACTATTGATCATGCACCCTAAAGTGAGATTTCACAATGAGTTGAATTAGATAAAAATGACCTCCCTATTCAATTTTAGGTAGGTCTGTTTCAACAACATGGATTCTTGTAATTCTAGTCTTTGAACAATTCAATGACTTGGTTTAATTACTGAACCTAATTCTTAACCTTATGTTTAAATTTCAATGAGACAAGAAACTATTAACTCGAAAAGTGTTCATAATTTACTATGATATGAAGTGATTTATGTATGGTGGAAATGATGTCTTTCTTTGATCAATATTTATGTTCTTCATTACTCCATGTGCATTGTGTTTAATGATAATTTTCAATTGTAAACTTAAGTGCCAAAACTATAAATGAAATAAAACTTTCAAGAAATCGTGCACCATCACATGAGTGCAAAGTGTTACATATGCCCTCTTATTCCAATTTTAGTATAGGTCTAGCACACATCCACCACACAAAAATCATATTTTTATTAAAATGCTTGGTACATGAAGTTCTCAACTAATATTTTTTTCTCCTTTTTAATTAGAAGATAAAGTGACTTCTTTATAGCTCTTTTGATTCTTTGCTAAAAAATGACTTAGAGGAAAAGAGACAACAATTTGATGATAATACTATCAACTATATAACAACTTCAATTTTTTAATTATCAAATTAAAATGTAATTATTCCTTAATTATAAAATTAAAATGAAATTATTTCATAAAAGAAAACTTGTTAGATGTAAATGGGTCTACAGAACTAAGTATGCATCCGATGGAAGTGTTGAAAGACACAAGGCTCGGTTAGTTTGCAAAGGATTTTCCCAAGTTGAAGGAATTGACTATAATGAATCCTTTTCCCCTGTAGCCAAAATGAATTCCATCTTCCTTGTTGTTTCCCTTGATGCCTCACATAAATGGGAGGTCCATCAGATGGACGTTAAATCCTCCTTCTTGCATAGAGATCTGCAAGAAGAAATCTACATGGAACAACATCCTGGCTATGTCTAGAATAATCTAGCCTTGTTTATCTCCTTAATAAATCTCTTTATGGTATCAAGAAAGATCCTCAAGCTTGGTATGCCAAAATGGATAGCTTTCTTATTGCCATTGGATTCTCTATATGCCATTATGATCCTAATGTCTATACCAAGAAAGTAGGAATCCATCTCATAATCCTTGTCCTTTATGTTGATGACCTTATTCTTACTGGTAGTGACTCAAAACTTTTAAACCATGTAAAAAGCAACCTTAAGAAGAAATTTGAAATGACAGACTTAGGATTTTTTCACTATTTCCTTGGCCTCCAAGTTTTGAAAACCAATGAAGGAATTTTTCTTTCCCTATCTAAGTATGCTTGTGACCTTCTTCGTTGCTTTCACATAGACGATTGTAAACCAACCCCTTCTCCATTCTAGTATGGAGTCAAGCTTACTACCACATGTACTTATCCTAGAGTTGTTGCCACCATGTACCATCAGTTAGTTGGTAGCCTCTTATACTTGACTCATACATGTCCTAATATTTCCTTTGTTGTTGGTCTTGTTGCCCGGTATATGAAAACACCCCATGAAAGCCATTGGAAAGAAGCTAAAATGATACTTTGCTATGTCCATGGTACAGTTCAGTTTGGGATACATTCTAGTTCATGGGGGACTCCTTTATTGGTTGGTTTCACTGATTCAGATTGGGCCGACGACACTGATGATCGAAAGTCTACTATAGGTTGTGTTTTAATTCTTGGTTCAAGACCTCTCACTTGGGCTTGTAAGAAACAAAAGGCTATTGCACTTTCTTCAGTAGAAGCAGAGTACCGAGAAATGGTAAATGCAAGGAAGCCTTGTGGCTTCAATAGATCCTTTCAGAGTTTGGATTCCAGCAACAACATATGACCAACCTTTGGTGCGACTATCAGAGTGCCATCAAGATTGCCAAATACCCAGTTCAACATCAGTGCAACAAACACATCGAGCTACATATGCACTTCATCAGAAAGCTCATTCATGATCAAGTTATTGAAGTTCTCTTTTTCCCTATAGAAGATGAAGTTGCAAACATTTTCATAAAGTATCTTACAAAAGCGAATTTTTCCAAACTTCGATCTATGTTAGGCATTCATTAAGGGGGTATAGGCTCTAATTCCTCCTTCCTTCTCCTATTGTGTCAACATTGTAAATCCTTCAATCCTATCCCAAGTTGTTATTAAGGGGGGATGTTAGGATATTTATACACTTAGGAGTTAGTTAAGATCTACTTGGTCTAAAGGTATCGTTAGATAAAAGTGTGTTTCTTTAGTATGCATTTGTAGTTAGGAAATCCAATGGTCACGACATGTCCCCGACATAGAGTGATCTAATGGTTCATACTCTCCTCAATATTAATGGCCATTAATCCATGGCTTAACACACAATTGGTCCATGATATCTATTTAAATAACATGGAGGGTCATTTTCCGATGATCGATTGTGAGAAACTCTCTTGTAAAATCTCTCTGTAATATTTTTCTTTTTCATTAATAAACTGCTCCAAGTGGTTGCATTGGCTAGGTTCGTGGATGTTTCCCCGTAGGGGTTTTACCACTTCAAAACATCGATGTGTTGATCTTTGATCTGGTTGTGTGAATGGTTACTAAAGTTGTTCATCCTACAAAAGTGGTTCTTAGATGGACCACGCATAATACGAATGCTCGGGAATCACAACACTACAACATAGTGGAAGATATTTCCTAGGATCAATGTGTCATGTCGGCACACAAAGTATTCCAGAGCTATCCTTCATAGCAGAAATCCTTGCTATCACCCACAAGGGGAATCAAACCTTTAGAGCCTAACATTATTTTCTTTGACATAGAATAGAGTGAGTTTTTTCTCTCACACCAGTTTGGTGTATGAATAAGAATATCTTTTGTACAATGATTGATGAAGGAGAAACCACTTGCATTATGTCTTTGTCATGCTAGAAATCCATTGGTTCTCCAAATCTCACCAGATCTCCAACCATCCTAAAATATTTTGGAGACTTCTTTGGAGAAGTCGTTTAATGAACAAAGGGATTGAACCCTTTGATGTCAGAGAAATTGAGAGTTTATGAGAGATAATACTAGTGCGCAGACTCCCTGCAATGCGTGCAGAGGCCGAGAACCTTTTAAGGATTCAGACCATAGAAGAAGCGCAAGGAGTGCACAGGAAATTTTGATAAACCGTTAAGCTCCAAGGAAACTTTGTGCATGAAGTGCAACCGAGATCAAGTATTCCAAATGTCAAAAGATCAGTAGAAAATAGTGTCTTGTTTCTAAGAGGGCAGAAGGATCTATTGAAGGAGAAAAGGGTCGAGTCCCTTTGAAATCCATAGGAATCAGAAAATCTCAGGGGGGAAAGCATTATAGCGAGAACATTCAAAGGATGAGCCTTTTGAGAGCTTAAGAAATCCTTCTTTCAAAGGAAGTGAATTCAAACAAAAGGAGGAAGCTACAACAACCATCGAATTAGATGTAGGGAATAGATATGGACCATTGGATCCATATAGGAAGAGCAATGTGCATGGGCGAAGGAAGAAAAGATCCAAGCCATTGGATCTAAGAAAAAGGATAATAAACCAGTATATCTAGGTAAGAATAATGGGTTTTAACCCTTGAGGTCCTTCGAACTTTGTTAGTTCGGAAAGTTTCTTATTTTTTTCGTGGAGAAAGTAAATATCCCAAAGCCTCGTAGTCTGAAATAAATCTAGACTATCGGCAGACATAGGCCACGTGCCAACATGTCAAGGGTAGTTCGGAAGTCCGCCTATCTAGAAGTATATGGAAAGTTATGGAAATGGTGTGGAGGACTCCCGAAGTCCCGAAGTCCTGGAGTCCCAGAGGGGATACTAGCCATTGGCGTTAGGGACACATGTCGAGAGATCGCATGATTCAAACATTTGACACTCCAAAGAGTTTTGGGTGTGTTTTTGTCTGGGTCAAGAACCTCCAAAGACCTAAAGGCTAGAATACATCTTGTTCGTCCATCATCAAGGACATGTTTTGGTGGATAGAAAGGGTTTGGAGTTCGGTGATCCAGGGAGTTATGTGTGTTAATGACTCAAAACTTACGAAACCCAGAAATCTAAATAGATCAAAACCATTAGCAGTTGGGAGATCATGGACCATTGGATCTATGAGCCTCCAGATAATTCGTCGGTTCAAAATTTGGAGGTTTGGAAGGGTTGTGGAGTGGCGGGCTTTGAATCCTAGAGCTCGAAGTGATCCTAGAGACCTCTTCTTAATCTGAAACATGGAGCATGGATTAAGAAGAGGTCATTGATCTGAGGTAAGTGTCAATCATTTGATATACTAGTTTGTGGTTCATGCATTTTGAAGAATTGTGTGTTGGAGTGGGTAAAACCCCTGAAGTCCGGAGTCCCAAAGCCTCTGTGAATCCTTATATCTCAATGCATTTTAGGTTTCGTTGATCCTCATCGTTGTTTGTTTGTTTGCAAATTCAACATTCGAGAGGACTTCAAAGTGTTGGTGCTAGAAATATCGAAGCCTAGAGCTCTGAAACCCCACGATTTTGGCCTCAGGTCATGTGGATTTCTCTGATTAGGTAAAAAGTCCCTCACAAACTTGATTTTGCACATAGGGAAAGAGAAGAATGCATGTGGCACATAGTTTTGACTGTTCAAAGAGAACCCGAGAGATAATTCAACTCCCTACTATAAACAATGCTGGATAGAGAGGTCGCACGAGCCCCAAGAGGTGGGGGGGGTTGTGCAACAAGTGGTATCAGAGTGGGATTTTTTTTGCAGAGAATCGACAAAGAGAAGAAGTGGAAAATGAGAAAATGAATACTGAATAGCATAGACAAGGTATAAGAGGAGACCGCAAGTAGATCATCAAAGAGGAGGTAGATAAAGAGTTCAATGAGACTAGAGAGGATCTCAATAGATTAATGTTCCAATGACAGAGAATGAAATAAGGAAGTTGGAGGTATGAGTGGCCCATGAAGGGGAAGGTAAAGTGGCCTATTCAACAGTTGATTGGTAGGAATAAAAAGCATATGTTGAAGAGGTGATTGAGGCAAGTGGAAAACCTCTGTGAACCAAAGGAGGAGATGGTTTACATCTGTGAACTAGAAATTGGAGAGAGCCTCGATGGGAGGGACGATATATTAGCTGAAGATATCGAAGATTGCCATGAGGAAAATAAGAAGAGATCGGTCGAAGATCTCATAGATATCAAGGAGGGAAGTATAGAAAATTCAAGTTTCTAGGTGGGCAAAGAGGAGGTGAGACTATATGAGATTCTTGAGAACTCAGAGGAGAGTTCATATTAGCAAGGAGTGATGATAGGAAAAGAGGAAGAGACATGAGAGAAACCTCATGAGCATGAAGATTCATGTGGGTTTGCAAAACATGTGAATGAAGATAATGAGAAGTTGAATACTTCAACTCTCAAGGAGGGAGATCAAAGGTGTGTTCTGATCATTTGTAATACCCCAAGGCCAAGCCCCTGTTGAATTGTAATTATGTTTAATGAATTTTATAGGATGGCGAGTCAATTATTTATAAGGTGGGAGGATTATATGTTTATTAGGCTAGAGAGCCTAGATGCTAAGGCCAATGAGCCTATTTTTTTATATGTAATATGCATATAATTAATAAAATACATCATTGCATGTAGACCAACCATGAAAGAAGATTTATGGGGGACTAAGCTCCACTAGGAAGGGAAAGGGAAAGGGAAAGGAGGCTGAGAGGCTAGAAAAAAGGGGCTAATCTTGAGGGCTTAACCCAAGGGAACATTATAATATATTCATAAAAGAATAAGGTTGGACATAACCTATTATCCTAAGTTATTTTGGGGAGAGGAACGGACTCCAAGTGGAGAGGAACAAACTCTTAGAGCTCCAAGTGTCATCGAGGACACATGCAGATTTATGTGGGAAATTCCATCATTGTTGGGGCTCTCTCACCATTCTATGATTCTTGCCATCCATCCCAGGAATTTAGGCATGCACTCACTGGAACACCCTATTTCCCCCAGCTTGTAAATATAACTGGACTGGCCAAGAACTATGGAAAACTCATAAATGTGAATATGTGATGTAAATGGACCTTGAGGAAGAGGTCAATGAGTGTGAATAAAATTTTGAATTTATTGCAGGACTGCTGAGAGGGGATGTGCAGAAAAAGAGACCACGATGGCAGTGGAGTGAACCTAGAAAGGTGGCGTTAACTTCCACCGAAAATTAACACCATATTTGGACTCCACTGGCCCGGAGAACCAAAAGCGGCTCGCTGGCCCCGAAATTAATGACTCGTAGGCTGGTAGGCAGATGGCTTGATGAGGGATGGGATGGTGAACCGCCCATCCATAGAGCCATCAGGCATGATCAACGCGAGGGGAATCGCACCACACGCAACCTCGCAAGAGGATAAGGCGTGAGGAAGAAGCGATTTTGAGGGGGCATACACGAGGGGAACTCTGGCATTACGCAAAGTGAGTGATAGCAGAGAGGAGGGATTGCAACCTTCGCTCCTGGTCACTGGCAGACAGAGAGATGCATTCTCACAACATCATGGTCTCAGCTCAAGGGTGGCTAGTGGTAAATCTGTTGGGAGTCGCTACGCCTACGGTTGGGTGGAAACGAGCACCCCTCTCAGCAGTTGCACTCACTCCTGGTGTTATTTCTGATAATTGTTTTTCATAATGCATCTTGAAATTCATATCCTGACATATATGCTCATAAACTGTGAAATTGTGAGCGATTACAATATAAGAATGTCTGTGCAGTGTTTTGATAAGAAATGTTAGATATATGCTTATAACAGAAAGACCACGCATGGCTCATATTGATAAATGAATTTAACTATGCATGAGTTGAGCCAAGTCAGACTTCCAGTCCATCCTCGGGAGTTTGTTTCCCTTTGTCTGTCTCTAGGAAAGCCCCATAATAGATCTCTTCGCAGAGATTCCCTCCTTGGAAAGGTTTACCAAGAAACTGGAAAACGGACTTGAATGTGCAAGTCGTAATAACCCTGTACGAGGAGGAATGATCCTCTTAAAATTTCAAAGTAGCAGCTTAGGGATAAGTAACGAATCGACGGATGAGATCCTGTTGGAAGACCCATGGTCATTCACAACCGTCAAATTGACGAAAGTAACAAGGGTTTTACATACCTTGCCCCTTTTTCTCTCTATCTTCGTGAATAGCGATGAAATCGGGATCGTAGACCCCCCCCAAGGTCCATGAGAACATTTGGACCATTGATCTTTCCACATCCACGAAGTAGTGGAAGAATGCGTGAGGTAGGACAGATCTGAGCCATCAGATCTCGAGCAGATACTCGTTAGCCGTTGGATCTGACAAAAGTTGCGCGAGGGTTAAGCTCGTGAATAGAATGAAAAATCCCGAAAGGAGGGTTGGCTCATCGAGGTTTCACATATCGGGAAATCGGAAGTCTCGATGACATGAGATCGGGAATTTCCATGGGAAATTACCCAGAAACGATCTGGACCATCCATTAGTGGAGACACGTGGTGGAGATCGAGGTGTTGGGAGTCGGGATATCGGTACTTGGGATATTAGAGTTATTAAGGTCGAGAACGTTGGGGCATTTCAAGTCCCGAAACAGCGAAATCACGAGGAGTGATCTGAACTGTCCATTCACTTGGGACGCGTGTCAGAGATCTGAAGGGAGTCAGAGTTTGTCATTTCACGAGTCTTGCGAGCAAGACTTCTGAAGCATCAGAAGTCACGAAATCGCAAGGAGCGATCTGAACCACCCATTCACTTGGGACACGTGTCAGATATCTGAAGGGAGTCGGAGTTCGACATTTCACGAGTCTTGAGAACAAGACTTCCGTAGCATCAAAAGTTGCGAAATCGCGAGGAGAGATCTGAACCATCCATTCACTTGGGACGTGTGTCAGAGATCTGAAGGGAGTCAGATTTCGACATTTCACGGGTCCTAGGGACGAGGCATCCAGGACATGAGAAGTCGCAAAATCCCGAGAGTTAACCAAGACTGCCCATCAGAGGTGGACGCGTGACAGCAATCAAAGCCATTGGGGAAAGTCCCGACAGGAAGTCGTCTATCGGCATTTGGTTCATCGGGATATCGGGAATCCCAGTGACAAGGTGTATATGCAATTCGGAATCGCGAAGTCTGAAACCCCGATAAGGAGGAAAGCGCCATAGCGGGCCAGCTGTCAACATAGTGGAGAATCAAGATTTGAGGGATCGACAATCCCGTGGGAAAATGAATTTCAACATTTGAAACACCGAAGCCCCGATAGGTGGTATGACTGCGATCATATAGAGGGAGGTCATGTGGACCAAAAAGGGTCTAGCCCAGGGGACTAGTGGAAGCTGACGTCATATCGGGATATTGGGGATTCCGAGGACAAAATGTTTATGCATTTCAACATTGCAATGTTCGAAACCCCAATGGGAGACAAGGCTGTGGTCTTGTGAGATAAGGGTCATGTGGGCCAGGAGTCTAGCTTGGAGGGCTAACAGGAGTTGGAGCACCTCAGGATTTTGAAGCCCAAAACCCTGAAGGAAGGATAAGGCTGCGGTCTTATGAATTAGTGGTCACATGGACCAGAGTTTAGCCAGGAGGAGCTAAGGTCGAAAGGAGTGCATCGGCAAGTCAGAGTTCGAGGATTCAAGAGGACAGGAACTTTGGACATCGGGAAAGATGAAACCCTGAAACCCAAAACTGAATCGGGGGAATTTTATAGGTGCGTGAAGAAGAGGCCATGAAAGGGAATTAAGGACCTATGGATCGGGTTTGGCATTTCACTACTGCGAGCTTCGGGGATTCTCATTATTGAGAAATCAACGAAAAAGTTTGATTTTAGGTAGTGGGTATGTTACACTCACTCATTGAACAGGCACACATTCAACCATTATCTACCATTTGTGAACCCTCTTCCATCGTGAACCTGTAAGAGGATCATTCCTCCTCGTACAGGGTTATTACGACTTGCACATTCAAGTCCTTTTTCTAGGTTCTTGGTAAACCTTGGATAATAACCAAGCTGACCACCAAGCTTCAGTGGTGGAAATAGAAGGTATGATTTTCAACCATCTGATGTCTGTTTTGATTGACCCTGGTTCAAATTTGAGTTATATAGCCCCTAGAGCTGTTGATAAGTGTAAACTACAGCCATAGAAGAAAACTAAACCATGGTTGGTACAGTTAGCCACTAGCACCAAAAGAAAGGTAGTAGAGGTCATACCAGCCTACCAATTCATGTTGGGGGAATTCCCCACCCAAGCAACCCTTAATGTATTACCCCTAGGATCATACGACCTATTGATTGGTATGGACTGGCTGGCTGCCCATAAAGCCAAATTGGAATGTTACCATAAAACCTTAGAATGTGTGAGCAAAGAAGGAAAAAGGATAACCCTCCAAGGGATCCGAAAACCGGTCTTGGTGAGACAAATATCAGCCCTGCAAATGAGAAAGTATTGTCGAAAGGGATGTCCCCTATATGCAATATAGGTGCTAAAAACAATCGAAGGCTCTAGACCCAGCCCTGATGATCACCCTATCCTGAGAGAATACAGAGATGTGTTTCTGTAAGAGGTACCAGGACTACCTCCGAGAAGAGACATTGACTTCTTGATAGAACTTGCACCAGGAGTGGTGCCAGTGTCCAGGACACCCTACCGGATGAGAATACCTGAATTAGTTGAACTCAAATTGCAATTGAAAGAAATGATGGATAAGGGTTATATTCGATCCAGCGTGTCCCCATGGGGAGCACCAGTCATGTTTGTGAAAAAGAAGGATGGCACCCTTATACTGTGTATAGATTATAGGAAACTTAATAAAGTAACCATAAATAACAAGTACCCCTTGCCCAGGATCGATGATCTATTTGACCAGTTGGGAGGTGAGTCTATTTTCTCAAAGATTGACTTGAGGTCGGGATACCATCAAGTCTGGATTAAGGGAGAAGACATCCATAAAACTGCTTTTCAGACACGGTATGGTCACTACGAGTTTGTGGTAGTACCATTTGGGTTAACCAATGCCCCTACCACTTTCATGTGCTTAATGAACAATATACTCAGTAAACGTTTAGATAAATTTGCACTGGTTTTTATTGATGACATATTAATCTACTCTAAGAATAGAGAAGAACATGAAGAGCATCTTAGACTGGTGTTGCAAGTGCTAAGAGAACATCAACTCTATGCTAAACTCAGCAAATGTGACTTCTTTCAGAAGCAAATACATTACTTGGGACATGTTCTGTCCGAGGAAGGGGTAGTAGTAGATCCTGACAAGATCAGGTCTATCATGGAATGGCCTACCCCAAATGATCTTTCAGACATCAGATCCTTTATGGGATTGGTGGGATACTATAGGAGATTTATAAAAGATTTCTCCAAGATTGGTTGTCCAATCACTGCCCTCTAGAAGAAGGGGACAAAATTTTTGTGGACACAACAATGTGAAGAAAGCTTCCAAACCCTGAAACATCTACTGACCCATGCACCTGTGCTAAAAATCGTTGACCCAGAAGCTTACTTCCTTGTGTGCACAGATGCCTGTAAAGAAGGGCTCGGAGGAGTCCTTATGCAGGAAGGAAAGGTGATCTGCTATGAATCCTGAAAATTGAATGAACATGAGGTCAACTATGTGACTCATGATCTAGAACTGGTTGCCATAGTGCATGCCTTAAAAATGTGGAGGCATTACCT
>ML800696.1:236339-314834 GCA_009831015.1 Picea engelmannii
AAATTGAATGAACATGAGGTCAACTATGTGACTCATGATCTAGAACTGGTTGCCATAGTGCATGCCTTAAAAATGTGGAGGCATTACCTCTTGGGAAGAAAATTTGTGCTTATGACAGATCACTGTGGATTATGGTATTTGTTCGACCAACCAAAGCTCAATGCTAGACAAGCTAGATGGATGGTCCTCCTTAGAAAATTTGATTTTGAAATCAAACACATTAAAGGGAAGGAAAATAGGGTGGTTGATGCCCTCAGTAGAAGCATGAAAACGATTCACCTAGCAGCAGTGAGTACCTACGAGACAGATGTCAAGAACATAGTCAAAGAGGCACACGAAACAGATCCCTTCATTCGAAATGTGACCCTGTACCTACAGCAAGAACCCACTGGAGAAAAATATGAAGGCTATCAGATGACCGAAGGAGGCCTGCTCACTCACAGAGGTAGACTGTACATTCCCAATTGTGACGACTTGAAGAGGTTCATCATGGATGAACTACATAAAAGACCCTACACCGGTCACCCAGGATACCAGAAAATGATCACTGCCACCCGAAAACAATTTTATTGGCCTGGATTGAAGAAGGACATAGCCGAATATTTGGCCCAATGCATAGAGTGCCAACAGGTTAAAGCGGAACATCGACACCCAGTAGGACTACTACACCCCTTACCCATCCCAGAATGGAAATGGGAAACCATCTCCATGGATTTTATCACTGGATTGCCAACTTCAACCAAACAGAATGACATCATTATGGTAGTGGTGGATAAACTGAGCAAGTCTGCTCATTTCATCCCCATCAAATCAACCTGCAAGGCGATAGATATCGCCTAGATATTCATGAAAGAGGTATTCCGACTGCGCGGTATGCCGAGGGAGATAATATCTGATAGAGACACAAAATTTACTTCCAATCTTTGGAAATCACTGATGGCGGGTTTAGAGACTAAATAGCTATTTAGCACCGCCTATCACCCTCAAACTGACGGACAAATGGAAAGAGTAAATCAAATATTAGAAGATATTTTAAGGATGCATGTAATGCATCAACCCGGGAAATGGGAAGACTACCTGCCATTGGTAGAATTCGCCTACAACAATGACTACCAAGCATCCTTAAAGATGAGTCCCTTTGAGGTCCTCTATGGTAGGCCATGTAATACTCCAGTCAACTAGAGTAGCCCTATAAACAGGATTTCAATTGGACCCGATATGTTGAAAGAAATGGAACAACAAGTGACTCAGATAAAACAAAATCTGAAGGTCGCTCAAAACCGACAGAAAAGTTATGCTGATCAAAAGAGAACTCCAAGAGAGTTCAAAATGGGAGACCATGTATATCTTAGGATTAAGACCAGAAGGAGTTCCCTGAAAATGGGAGCTTGTGCCAAATTGGCACCCTGGTATTGTGGACCCTTTGAGGTTCTAGATAGAGTTGGACATGTAGCCTATCAGCTAGCACTTCCTCCCACAGTAAAAGCACATAATGTTTTCCATGTTTCATTATTGAAGAAATATGTACATGATGATAATCATATAATTGACTGGTCTGTGATCCAGGTGGAACCGGAGGGATAATTTCTACCAGAAACCCAATGCATACTGGACAGAAAGGAAACCCCACTCCGGAACAGAACCATTGCACAGATCATGGTGCAGTGGAAACATTTTGGCCCAGATGAGGCTACATGGGAAATGGAGGATGCCATGAGACAGGCATATCCAATTTTGTTTACTTCTGTACATGCAATTCATGTTAGTAGATAAGAACATCGAGGACGATGTTCCTTTCTAAGGGGGAGGGAATTGTAACACCCTGTTTCCCCCAGCTTGTAAATATAACTGGACTGGCCAAGAACTATGGAAAACTCATGAATGTGAATATGTGATGTAAATGGACCTTGAGGAAGAGGTCAATGAATGTGAATAACATTTTGAATTTATTGCAGGACTACTGAGAGGGGATGTGCAGAAAAAGAAACCACGATGGCGGTGGAGGGCACCTGGAAAGGTGGCGTTAAAATCCACCGAGAATTAACACCGCATTTGGACTCCACTGGCCCAGAGAACCAAAAGCGGCTCACTGGCCCCGAAATTAATGACTCGCAGGCTGGTAGGCAGATGAATTGATGAGGGATGGGATGGTGAACTTCCCATCCATAGAGCCATTAGGCCTAATCAGCACGAGGGGAATTGTGCCACACGCAACCTTGCAAGAGGATAAGGCATGAGGAAGAAGCGATTTCGAGGGGGCAGACGCGAGGGGATCTCTGACATTACACAGAGTGAGTGATAGCAGAGAGGAAGGATTGCAACCTTCGCTCCTAGTCACTGGCAGACAGAGAGACATAGTCTCACAACATCATGGTCTCAGCTTGGGGGTGGCTAGTGGTAAATCCGCTGGGAGTCACTACGCCTACGGTTGGGTGGAAACGAGCACCCCTCTCAACAGTTGCACTCACTCCTAGTGTTATTTCTGATAAGTGTTTTTCATACTGCATATTGAAATTCATATCCTAACATATATGCTCATAAACTGTGAAATTGTGAATGATTACAATATAAGAATGTTTGTGCAGTGTTTTGATAAGAAATGTTAGATATATGCTTATAACAGAAAGACCACGCATGGCTCATATTGATAAATGAATTTAACTATGCATGAGTTGAGCCAAGTCAGACTTCCAATCCATCCTCAGGAGTTTTTTTCCCTTTGTCTGTCTCCAGTAAAGCCCCGGAATAGATCTCTTCATAGAGATTCCCTCCTTCGAAAGGTTTACCAAGAACCTAGAAAAAGGACTTGAATGTGCAAGTCGTAATAACCCTATATGAGGAGGAATGATCCTCTTAAAATTCTGAAGTAGCATCTTAGGGATAAGTAACGGATAGACGGATGAGATCCTGTCGGAAGACCCATGGTCATTCATGACCGTCAGATTGATGAAAGTAACAAGGGTGTTACATACCTTGCCCCTTTTTCTCTCTATCTTCGTGAATAGTGATGAAATCGGGATCGTAGACCCCCCCCCCAAGGTCCATGAGAACATTTGGACCGTTGATCTTTCCACATCCATGAAGTAGTGGAAGAATGTGTGAGGTGGGACAGATCTGAGCCGTCAAATCTCAAGAATATACCCATCAGCCGTTGGATCTGACAAAAGTTGCGCGAGGGTTAAGCTCGTGAATAGAAGGAAAAATCCCGAAAGGAGGGTTGGCTCATCGGGGTTTCACATATCGGGAAATTGGAAGTCTCGATGACATGAGATCGGGAATTTCCATGGGAAATTACCCGGAAACGATCTAGACCATCCGTTAGTGGAGACACGTGGCGGAGATCGAGGCGTTGGGAGTCGGGATATCAGTACTCGGGATATCAGAGTTCTCGAGGTCGAGAACGTCGGTGCATTTCAAGTCCCAAAATAGCAAAATCCCGAGGAGTGATCTGAACCGTCCATTCACCTGGGACGCGTGTCAGAGATCTGAAGGGAGTTGGAGTTTGTCATTTCGCGAGTCTTGCGAACAAGACTTCCGGAGCATCAGAAGTCGCGAAATCGTGAGGAGCGATCTGAACCACCCATTCACTTGGGACACGTGTCAGAGATCTAAAGGGAGTTGGAGTTCGGCATTTCAAGAGTCTTGCGAACAAGACTTCCAGAGCATCAGAAGTCACGAAATCGCGAGGAGCGATCTGAACCGTCCATTCACTTGGGATGCATGTCAGAGATATGAAGGGAGTCGGAGTTCGGCATTTCACGGGTCCTAGGGACGAGGCATCCAGGACATCAGAAGTCACGAAATCCCAAGAGTTAACCAAGACCATCCATCAAAGGTGGACGCGCGGCAGAAATCGGAGCCATCGGGGAAAGTCCCGACAGGAAGTTGTCTATCGGAATTTGGGTCATCGGCATATCGGGAATCCTGGTGATAAGGTGTATATGCAATTCGGAATCATGAAGTATGAAACCCCGATAAGGAGGAAAGCGCCATAGCGGGCCAACTGTCAGCATAGCGGATAATCGGGATTCGAGAGATCGACAATCCCATGGGAAAATTTATTTCAGCATTTGAAACCCCAAAGCCCCGATAGGTGGTATGACTGCGGTCATATAGAGGGAGGTCGTGTGGACCAAAAAGGGTCTAGCCCAGGGGACTAGTAGAAGCTGACATCATATCAGGATATCGAGGATTCCGAGGACAAAATGTTTATGCATTTCGACATTGCGATGTTTGAAACCCCAATGGGAGACAAGGCTAAGGTCTTGTGAGATAGGGGTCATGTGGGCCAGGAGTCTATCCTGAAGGGATAACGGGAGTTGGAGCACCTCAGGATTTTGAAGCCCAAAACCCCAAAGGAAGGATAAGGTTGCGGTCTTATGAATTAGCGGTCACATGGACTAGAGTTTATCCAAGAGGAGCTAAGGTCGAAAGGAGTGCATCGGCAAGTCGGAGTTCGAGGATTCAAGAGGACAGGAACTCTGGACATCGGGAAAGATGAAACCCTGAAACCTGAAACTAAATCAGGGGAATGTTACAGGCGCGTGAAGAAGAGGCCGTGACAGGGAATTAAGGACCTATAGATCGGGTTTGGCATTTTGCTGCTGTGAGCTTCAGGGATTCTCATTGTTGAGAAATCAATGAAAAAATTTGATTTTAGGTAGTGGGTATGTTACACTCACTCATTGAACAAGCACACATTCAACCATTATCTGCCATTTGTGAACCCTCTTCCATCGTGAACCTATGTAACCTGCATGCACTGGTATTTTTCTAACCCTGTACCCTTCCTTACTCGATTTTTTCTACTATGGCTACTTGTTGGGCTTAAGAGTTTCACAATACAAGTAGGTTGTTAGGCTTGTGGTTTGAAAAGGAAGGTTGTTAGGCCCATGGGTTGAAGAAGCAGGTTTCTAGGCCTGCGAGCAACTCTCTCTAGATGAGAGAGATTGATGGGGAAGTGATTTATTCTGGAGGGAGTCCTGCAACAACTAAAAAGCTCTGAGAATTCCTAATCCAAACTATTTCTGAAGGCCTAGAAGGGAAGTGAAGTAGTTGATGGACTATGGAAAAATGTAGGTGTATATTCTCGGGGTGGGATAGACATGTAGGGAATGAGATTCTATGAGTGGTGAGCGTAAGTAGGATCCTTGGAGGGAATCCTTCCTGTTGCATTGTGCATCTTTCCATGGTCTCAGCCTAGCTTGGGATTTCCTTTTTCCTGGGTGGAGTTTAGTCCCAGCTCGGGGGTGACCCACTGCCGATAGCTTGGAGCAACATTGTCTAAGGTTGGGAGGTTCGTGGTAGGTCTGCATGCAGTTGATTGCATTCTCATAAAAATATAAGTGCCAATTCTATGTTAATTGTATGGTGTGTATCTTGTACATGTGTTATAATGTTATGAGTATTTCATTCATATGTTGCATGTGTAGGCTTACTGTTATTTCCACATTAATCTATATTGTAGCAGAATGTTGATGTCTGTTTAAATTTGAATTAGATATATATGTTTATGAGCTCAAAAAAAGCATGAATAGATGAGTGGCTTAATACTGGGGTGTGCTACAGATTTGTATCAGAACTTGATCAGTTTGGTTCTGAGGTGGCGTTTTCTGGCCTTAGTGGCTGAGGGATGCTACAAATATGGTATCTGAGTATGATATTTTCAAGTGGAATTGCCCATCATGGGTGGATGGGTATGTTACAAATTGGTATCAGAGCCCAAGTTTCAACACTTAACCTAGATGGGCCATGAATGTGGAATTTGAGTCAAAAATTCCACAAGGAATTGATGTATAGAGTGTTAGAGCAGTGCTGAAGAGAGCTCATCGGTGGTATTGGAAGCTCAGGAGGTATACCAGTTTGATAAACCACGACAGGAGGTATTGGGATAAAAAGTTAAATTTGGGTCATTGGATTTGTTTGGAAGAAGACAAATTCCCCATGACCATAATTTATGGAGAAGGTGCATAGCGGTTAAGCACATAAGTCCTTCAGACTTCGCCCCTCCGACCGTTTTAAAGCTATAGCAGAGAAAATTGTCGAAGTCGGGAACTAATATGGACCGTCCATTTTCCAAGGACACATGTCCTCAGATTAAGCAAGGTTCAGAGTTCGACAATCTGGGGGTTGTGGGGTGTTCAAAAGTGAAATCCTCTAAAGTCCTGAAATGACTCTCAACCATAGATCATTTGGGAGGAAAAGAACTGTTGGATGTATCATGTGGTTTGGCAGTTAGGTGTTCAAGGAAATCCATTGGAGGTTTCCCAGTGAAGAAATTGTCGAAGTTCCGAAGCTATGGGAAGAAGCTACTGACAGTTGGTAGTTAGGGAGTTTTGACAATATGTAGATGTGAAGAAATCGCCGAAGCCTCAAATCTATGGAAAGAAACTATCATAATTTGGTAGTTCAGTAGTTTTGACAATGTGTAGATGCGAAGGAATCCTCAAAGTTTCGATGTGTTAGCACCCTGTAAATCTACCTAGCTGTCAAAACAGACAACAGGGGTAACTGTTGAAACCAGCTTTAGAGTTGAGGCACTAGCCTTCTCAACTCAGAGAGGGCTCTCTCATGTCACTAGGTATATCTATGGAAATCGATGGCTGATTTGGTTTGTTTAGAGTATTTTTAATAAAGTTGATGGTAAAGAATGTGGGAACACTATGGGCTATGGAGTCAAAATTATGAAAGAGAACATAAACAATTCATCGGTCAATAGAACTCTCTAGAGGACAAATTCTAAATAAGGCAATGAATCTGAGTTATTCTTGAAATAAAAAGATGTGTAGGAAGATAAATAAGACAAATAACTGTATCAGAGCATTGCTGAAATGAATTTTGAATAAGTTAAGAAGACAATCACATACTTTAAATGGGTTAAGACGAGAGAATCACGGGACCAAATCTGGGCCTTTAAACCCTCCAATTTAAACAAAAGAGAATATGAATGAAATGACAGGCCATAGGAAATACATACGATAAAAGGAAACAAAACTCATATCACCAGCCGTTAGAATCTTTTCATGAACAGTTCAAAATGCTTCTGCATATGTATTCAATTCAATCCTAGAAATTTACAAAGTTTTCCTGCATAGAGGGAAGGTTCCTCCTTTCTCCATGTTTCTATACTCATGACGCCAATCATATATAGAGGAATGTCATGTGGAATTTAAAACGTTATGACTTCCTCATAATTCAAAAATAGATAGAAGTTATGAAAAGGAAGAATAGTTATACTTTTTAAAGGGACCATTAGTAACTAGTCTGTCATATCAGGACTCCCTTTTCTTAAGCCGACATATATCCAAAAATTTATGAAATACACCAAAATTTCACCTGAGGATTCACCTTAGCTTGGCGATTTCCTCTTCCAGGGTACTCCACCAATCAAGATTTTCTTTGACTCTCTCTATCATATGGGTTTTGGCCTTGTCCTCGGCCTTTTTCTCCTCTTCTTCTTTATGGCTGGGTGGTAGGTGGTGTTTTCATGTTCATTTATGATGAGATCCCTCATAACGAGGTTTAATTTTACTTCTGACTCTGTCTTACTTTCAGGTTCAGTGTGAAATTTAGTTGCCAATATCTACAAGACCCATCTTTATTTCTTACTTATTGACCTGCTTGGTACATTATTTGAGAACCCATTTGCGCCAGACACCGTTTGATGAGTATTATCCATACATTTCGAACTTTGTAGAGACCTTGATTTGGCCACCCTTTGAAATTACATAACTCAGGAACACAGGTTGATCTTGTTTTCCTTACGCATAAGATGGAAATTTCCCAGAATAAGATAAAATGATTTCATATCTGAGACTTGATGTTTTTTTGTAATTTAATAAAAAATTACTATCACAGTACGCCGGTATGCCACGCTTCATCAATCAAATTTGAATGATGGGCCTCGAGTTAGTTGTGCGATGTCATCCTTTTGGCAGTTCATCTGGGAGAGTGCATGGACTGATGATGTGAGGTGATTTGACCAACCGCCATCCTTCCTGTAAGTTATTGATGTGAAATTTTGAGTCACGTGACATCAGGGCCATAGGAAAAGTGGTTTTGGTAAATCCGTTGTCTTCCCCAATGAATGTGTAAGAGAGCCACGCATTCCCCATCAAAACAATAATGGTTTTTCCTGGTCTGCCTTCACGACGTTAAGTTCCATGCTATTCGTTAGTCCGATGCGGGCTTCGACTGTGGATCTAGGATTCTTCAAAATCAACAGTCTGTCAAGCTACTCCCTTCCCGCCTCTGCTATATATGCTGAGGGATATATATGAGTGTCCTAAACTATCACGCCTCTAATGTGGTATAGCATCTCACTGAATCTCATAAATGTTTAGATGCCGATATAAAAATTGTTAAGGTGATAACATTGGCTCCAATTGGGGATGCTATCCTCCCAGCGAGGTAGCAAAGAAATCGTAGACCCAGTGTTTGATCCATGGGTTGTTCCCAAAACATGTGTGTACCCTGATCCTGCCAAGCTCTATGCACTGCTTCCAACTACGTGTGGGATGGATGAGTACATTATTGAAAATTGACTGTATTTAGTACTAGAAAACTCAAACTGAAAAATGCTTGATCGACAAGCTTATTTTCACATCCCTACCTACCCTAAAAATGTTGGGATGGCTACTCAATCAAGTGATTCTAAAGTTCCAATGCATCCAATCAAGCAATTGGTTTCCTGATTCTCCTTTGTCCACATTTTTCTTAAGCTGGTAGAAAAATGTAAAAGATAGCGGCTGAAAGAATAAATTGAAACCAAAATCTGAGCTTATGAATGAAACAAATTCATCCTTGATTGAATACTGTAGTAGGATGGCCACCAAACCTTCAAAACCATGAAAAATCATTTCTCCTTGATGAGCAAAAACCGAAAGGCAAGCCTCTTTCATCAACGTTAGTTTTTTTTTCTCTATTTCTTCTATTCTTAGAACATTTTCGAATGAAATGGTAATGACAGGTTTATCTATTTTTCCATGCATATCAACAAAAATATTCTTACATTCTTGAACATCTTCAAATTTGACAGTCATATTGTGTGCATCAAGGCTATCCTCTTGTTCATCAAACAACTTTGATTTGGTTTTATTAAATTTTTGTGAATTTGTTTGAATACAACCATTTTGACTTTCAAACAAATTACTTGAAATAAGTTCCTACCCATAATATTCTAGCAACTGTGAAAAGTTAACAACATGCACTATTTCATATTCTAGAATGCTTATGGATGAATTTTCAAAACCCTGATTTTCAAATGACTCAGATAAAACCATTGCCCCCTCGCTATCTTGTTGTATTTCTAATGGAAAAGTGGTATATAATGCTTCGTCTCTTTCCCGAAAATCTATGTCATTTTTTTTTAATTGATGGAGACTTCCATAAATGCAATTTCAGAATCTTCATCTATGTCTATGTTGTTTAAAAATTGAACCACGACGTCATTCTCAAGGGAAGAGAAAATACTTTGAAACACTTTTTCATGTTGAGAATCTATATTGATTTTGAGAGAGAGAAAATGACCTTGAACAATACTTTTTGGAGCAACTTCTTCTTCCTTTCCTGGCTGATAGTTGAACATAGACTGGGAATCTGAGCTGACATGACCCTTTATGTGATTGTTCATAATATTTTCATCACCACTCCGCTCATGCTCGGAGGATCCCTGACCTAAGATGATACAAATATGTTTCTTCAACAATTCAAAGGAAGAAAAACATAATGGTAGGGTTGTCCTATCTGATTCAAAACCATCTTCGATTTTATCTTCAACAGATGGTTGGATTTTAGTGCAAGTAATAGGGTTTTCAGGCACACGAAAAGAGAGTTGTGATATCTTGTCATTCTGCTTCATTAATTTAGTGTCATTTTTCATAAGCACAACTTTACTCTCCTCAATGATGATCTTAGGATTTTCTTTCAACAATTTGAATGAAGAAAAGAATAAAGGTAAAAAATTCCCTTCAGCTAATTCAATACTTTCTTCTTTGTAACTATGATATGTAGGTTGAGTCATTTCATTATACTCTTGGAAGAAAAATTCTGATAGGGGACATGTAGTTGGTTGTTCTAAGGAGTCATCATCACATTCATCATCGTATTCATCATATATAGGTCAATCAGTAGTATATGCAATATCATCTAACAAGAACAACTCTAGCAGGTCAACATGTTCTTCAGCAAACTGATTTGCAAACTCGTCTTCTTGAATGTCTATGAATGAATACATAAAATCATAAGTCCTCTTCTTATCATGGGATGGATTAGAAGTTAAATAAACATCCCTTATTTCAACAAGTGGAATATAGTTCTTTGCAAAATCATTTCCATTGGAAACTTTGAGAGAACCTATGATATTGTCTACTCTATGCTCAAAATTCCAATTAGCTATTTCCTGTTCACATTTGCTTTCATGCTCTTGAGCATTCAACTCCTCATTCTATATCGGATTACATGCTTGGATGTTGTGTTGAATGTCTTGAGAATCACTAAACATTTGTTGTAAGGACTCAGGTCTTCTTTCCATCAGGAGGAAAGAAAAATTTGGATGAAGTGTAGTTGCATAATGGAGCATGGAAATAGCTTCAGAGGGTTGAATTTCTTCGGAAAAATTATAATAGATGCTATAGAACTTTTTGTTGAACACAGAAATGGCTTCATTGTTGTGTATTTTCAAGGTATAAAACTCATTGAGTTGTCTCTCTAAGGATTTCTCTTTGCCCCAGAACTTTAAGAAGACCTTCTCCAATTCTACCATGGGTTGATGGTCTTTGGTTGTAAATGTTTGAACTAATGTTTGGTGTCTCCTTTCAAGGATTGAGATAAAAATATCATACACACATCATCATAGTCAATCTTGAATAAATCTATAAAATGCTCAAACCCTTGAATGTGCTTTTCATCCGAGATGATATTCGATTCTTCGTCGAACACAGTTAGGTACGCATAGTAATTTGGAGGTAAATAATGAAGGGTTTGGGGTAGCTTTAATGGTATATACCTATGTCAGGCCTTAGGGGGTGTTGGACCAAGAACAGTGGGGGAAACATTGGTTTGAGTCTCACGGGATTCATCAAGTTGGTCACTGTCATTGTGTGGCCTAGGTGAAAACTTTTTATCAAAACCAGCGACAAGGTGAAGGTATGCACATGCAATGTATAGAGGAGGAAATACAATTGCAAGTCTTTCCTGATCACTATTAAAGTACAATAGTAAAAGAAAGTTCGTTTATCATATTCAAGGAAGGAGCAAAGGAAACCTAAAACGAAAAGTAAAATGCTTTGTAAGAGGTCCCATTTTGAGTACCTGTTTTCCCTCATGATGCCTTTCCTCGCCCCTGTCAAGGGGTTTCATCTTTCAGTGAAGTATTTGTCTTGCGCTTGAAGCATTGAGAGCAAAGTCACCTCTTGAAAATTCAAGATTCTTTTATCAGTGGAGTTTCCTTCAAACCAATGTGGAGTCTCCATAGTAGGAATACAACCAATGTGTGCCTAAGTGTTTTCCACTCTCATACCTTAGAACTCAACCATGTCACTCTTCCCAGGGAAGCATTTCAATTTTGATCCCTGGCAACAGCGCCAGAATGTTAGCACCCTGTAAATTTGCCCGTCTGTCAAAACAGACGAGAGGGGTAATTGTTGCAACCAGCTTTAGAGTTGAGGCACTAGCCTTCTCAACTCAGAGAGGGCTCTCTCATGTCACTAGGTATATCTATGGGAATCAGTGGCTAGATTTGGTTTGTTTAGAGGATTTTTAATAAATTTGATGGTAAATAAGGGGGGAACACTATGGGCTATGGAGTCAAAATTCTGAAAGTGAACGAAAACAATGCATCAGTCAATAGAACTCTCCAGAGGACAAAGGCTAAATAAGGCAATGAATCTGAGTTATTCTTGAAATAAAAAGATGTGTAGGAAGATAAAGAAGACAAATAACTGTATCAGAGCATTGCTGAAATGTATTCTAAATAAGTTAAGAAGACAATCACATAGTTTGAATTGCTTAAGCCGAGAGCATCACGGGATGAATTCTGGGCCTTTAAATCCTCCAATTTAAATAAAAGAGAATATGAATGAAATGATAGGCCACAGGAAATACATACGATGAAAGGAAACAAAACTCATATCACCATCCGTTAGAATATTTTCATGAACAGTTCAAAATGCTTGTGCATATGTATTCAATTCAATCCTAGAAATTTACAAAGATTTCCTGCATAGAAGGAAGGCTCCTCCTTTCTCCATGTTTCTATACTCGTCAGGCCAAACATATATAGAGGAGTGTCGCGTGAAATTTAAAATGTTCTGACTTCCTCATAATTCAAAAATAGATACAAGTTACAAAAAGGAAGAATAGTTATACTATTTAAAGGGACCGTTAGTAACCACTCTGTCATATCAGGACTCCCTTTTCTTAAGCCGACATATATCCAAAACTTTCAAAAATACACCAAAATTTCACCCGAGGATTCACCTTATCTTGGCGATTTCCTCTTCCAGGGTACTCCACCAATCGAGATTTTCTCTGATGCTCTCTGTCATCTAGGTTTTGGCCTCTGTCCTCCACCTTTTTCTCCTCTTCTTCTTTGCAACTGAGTAGCAGGTGTTGTCCGCACATTCATTTATGACGAGATACCTCATAAAGGGGTTTAATTTTACTCCCGACTCTGTCTTAGTTTCAGGTTCGGTGTGAAATTTAGTCGCCCATATCTGCAGGACCCATGTTTCTTTCTTACTATCGCCCTCCTTGGTACATTAGTTGAGAACCCAGTCGCGCCAGACACCGTTTGATGAGTATTATGCATACCTTTCAAACTTTGTAGAGACCTTGATTTGGCCACCCTTTGAAATTATAGAACTCGAGAACACAGGTCAAGCTTGTTTTCCTTACGCATAAGATGGCAATTTCCCAGAATAAGATAAAATGATTTCATATCTAAGACTTGATGTTTTTTTGTACTGTAATCATGAATTACTGTCACAGTATGCTGGTATGCCATTCTTCATCAATCAACTTCGAATTATGGGCCTCGATTTAGTTATGCGATGACATCCTTTTAGCATGTCATCTGGGAGAGTGCTTGGACCAATGATGTGAGGTGATCTGACCAACTGCCATCCTCCCCGTGATTTATTGATGTGTTATTTTGAACCACGTGACATCAGGGCCATAGGAAACGTGGTTTCGGGCAATCCATTGTTTGTCGTGATGCATGAGCAAGAGCTCCACGCGTTCCCCATCAAAACCATAATGGTTTTTCTTGGTCTGCCTTCGCGACGTTAAGTTTTGTGCTATTGCTTGGTCTGATGCATGCCTTGACCATGGATCTAGGATTCTTCAAAATCAACGGTCCATCGAGCTACTCCCTTCCCCCCTCTGATATATATGCCGCAGGTTATAGCCAAGCACCCTAAACTATCATGCCTCTACTGTGGTATAGCATCTCACTGAATCTCATAAATTTTTAGATCCAGATATAAAAATTTTAAGGTGATAACATGATGCACCGGATATGATGTGGCATGATGACATCACCTAGAGTGGCGTGGACCTACTTAGGTCTACCACGTGTCACTTGTTTTTGTATTTTTGATAGGCCCTTAGTATCGATTGGGACTTGACACATGTCATTCGTTGGTGGGGCCACATGTCACCACCTTGATTGGTGACAACTGTACTACGTGGACCCGAAAAGGTTAAGAATTTTGGGAGTTTGGTGTTTGAGCGAATTTTTTTTTAAGAACTTCCAGACCTCCAAAGTCCTGTAGTCCTTAAGTCCCAAAGTTCCAAAGTCACGAATCACCGAAGTGAGATGGCATGGTGACGTCACCTGGGGTGATGTGGAAACACAATATGCATGCCATGTGTCAGTGTTTTATGTGCTTTTGAAAGGATGATTTTTTTAGTTAGACCTTGACACATGTCAACCCTCATATTGGACCATGCGTTTGCTTCTTCAGATCTTCCATGTAGCACCTGGGTGTGCAGTACTAAGTCGACCCCAGGAGTTTTCCAATTCGATGTTTGGAAGGAATGAAGTGAGAGGAAGGAAAAACCCCTGAAGATCTGAAGAGTGGATTAAATCCTCACTGTTCATCAGGAGAGGACACGCTGAAGTAGATCCCATGGTATAGGAAATTCAAGGCATAAATAGTTGAGGTCGAGGACTTCTAGAGTCCATATTGACCGTTGATCATAGGGGATGAATGGCGCCATATCCCAAGTTCCAAAGAAGTAGTACTCTGAGGAATTTGAGTTGCAGGTGGATTGATTGGGAGAAGACATGTGGAGGAAGCATAGGATCTCTGGTAATTCGACACTCCGAGAGATCTATGAATAAGTGCTTGGAAATCCTCGAATCCCAGAGTTCCGTATTAAATTTGAGTCATTGTATGTTGTGAAGTTGTAGAATGTTGATTCACCATCCTTCATGAGTTCTCAAATTCAGTGTTCTAGGGTATTTTAAAGTTTCGATTTGTGAAAACCGTCGAATCTCGGAGTCCTGGAGCTCCTATCCACAGTAGATTTAAACAAGGAATGAGGACCGCCAATTTGTACGTCCTCCGAGTATTCAGAGAATAGGTGTTCGGGGAAATTGTATTGTAATAGAGGCAGATCCTCTTAATCCCCTAAGTTCTGGAGCCCTGAAGCATAGGATAAGCACCTAGATTTTAGTGCTAGGTCACAACATGTGGTCACATGATTTTGGGGGCCGAAGGAAAGGGGATAGCGCCCAAATTTTTTTCTTCAAAAAAAGAAATGTCTTAGAGAAGGAGCCCATGGGATTTTCAATTGTACATACCTACACCTAAAGAAGTAAGGAAGGCCTGTAAACCTAAAGAATGGATCCATCATGGATCCAAGATCCAATTTGACTCTGAGTTGGAAGAATCCATGTGCAGGATTTCATCACTAAAAGGACAAATTGTTCAAATATGCATAAATTCCTCCTCAAAACTCATAATTGAGCATGGAAATATCCATTGGAAAGGTATTGAAGAGTAGAAGATAACCGTTCACCCAAAAAATTGTATCTAAACAATCAATTTCTTAGGAAATCATCAAAAAAGAATTTTGATATATATTAATGAATCACAATGGTTCATGAAATTATTAAGAACAATTAGCCTGGAAAATTTCTATTGGTTGCACATTTTTTCAAAATTAAATCTCTAAGATCAGAGTCATCATAGAGTGCAGAGTGATGGAGGATAAAGAGATAGTGTAATGTACCCAGCCACCGACATGTCGGGAAACGTCACTTTGGAATTTCATTGTAATACCATTTTGTGGCAGCCCCAGCCACCCAGGTCGGACCATGTAACACCACCAATAGACTGCTAAGCTCTGGTAGTAGATTAATTGTTCATCCCAGAGTACATATATATTACATGCATTCTAATGAAATAAAGGGCAATAGAATATACTGCTATCATACTAACGCATGCAAAACATGCAACAAAAGCACATGATAACATTGTAAAAATCACATACATGCACATCATACATCATTAAACACATAATTGATACTTATCTTTGGATTTTGAAGACCACCGACTATGTGCAGAACTTCCACAAACCTCCCAGCCTTAGACCAAACTGATCATAACTCTCAGTAGTGGGTCACCCATGAGCTGGGACTAAACTCCACTGGGAAATGGATTCCTAGGTTTGGTAAGGCCAACAAGAAGTCACACAATTCAATAGAAAGGATTCTCTCAGGAGCCACTTATGCCCACTTCTCACAAACTCTCATTCCCCACATGCCTGTCCCACCCTAGGAGTATACACCTTCATTGTCACGCATTTCATTGGCTACTCCACCTCCCTTCTTAGGCTTCATCAATAGGTTGGAAAGGAACTCTTAGAACTCTGTAGCTACTACTGGACTCTCTCCAGGAGAATTCACTTCCTCACCATACTCTCTCACCTAGAGAGAGTTGCTCACAGGCCTAACAACCTGCCTCTTCAATCTACGGGCCTGAAAACCCGCCTTTTCAAACTACAGGTTTGTCAATCTGTTTCTTTTATCCATCTCCCAATACAAACAGGCAAGGGCGAAGTAAAAAACTACACTCGAGTAAGGAAGAGTATGACTCTGAAAAATACTAGTGTGTGAGTGAACTTGTCAGGATAAAGGTGGTTGACTGGTTAGAGAATCGTGAGAATGGTTTGAATGGTGAGAATCAACGGTGTGTCCCTGAACCTTCGTGAGTCCCCATCCAAACAAAAATAATTTCCATTTAAAACTACATGTGCCTAAGATGACATATGTCACTCATGAATCACGTTCCTTTCCATTTGGAATTCATTCCCTCTTCCCAAAGGAACTTAGGATATAATCATATCCTTCTATCAACATTTAGAATAATAATAAATTATTCTTGGACTTAAGATCTTAAGATTAGTCCCTATTTCCATCCTCTCATCCCCCTCTCCCTTACCCATCCTAGTGGATATTAGTCTCCCATACTCTTTCTTCGTGGTCGGTCTACACACAACAATGTTTTTATATTAATAATATGAATATTTACATGTAAAAAACAAGCTCCTGGCCTTTAACACATAGGCTCTTCATCCTAATAAACACATAATCCTATCAACTTATAATTTCTTGGCTCACCATCCTACAAAACATGTTACAATTCATAAATACTATTGGGGCTCATCCTTGGGGATATTACAATCCCCTCCTCTTATTTTTGCATTGTCCCCGACGAAACTTATTTATACAACATAAAAAATATTGAAAAATATTGAAAAATGATGTGGGTATTCCTCCCACATAGCATCCTCATGATCCCATGTCATGTCCTCAGAATCATACTAGGTCCACTGGACCTTTACAAGCCCTATGGTTCGATTCCAGAGATGATTTCTCTTCCTATCCATTATGTGCACCAGATGCACTTGCAAGGTTCCTTCTTGCTCCACCTGAATCACATTCCAATCAATCACATGATTAGGATCAAGTATATACTTCTTGAGAAATGAAACATGAAATACATTATGAACAATCATGGATGTCGAAAATGCAGGCATATAATAAACTGGTCCAATCCTTTCTAGGATTTCAAATGCTCCACAATATCTGGTTGCCAACTTGGAACAATTTACCAGCTTCAGGGAACTTTTGTTGGCTTTCACTTTCAAGAAAACATGATCACCCACTTTAAACTCCCTGTGGGTTATGTTCTTATCAACATAAAATTTCTTCCTGTCTTGGGCAACCTTCAAATTCTACTTAATCTTCAACATTTTCTCTTCCATTTCCTTGAGCAACTTTGGCCCAATAATTTCTCTATCAGTTTGGTTGTCCCAACTCACTAGTGTGTTTCACTTTCTGCCATAAAGTGCTTCGAACGAGCTCATCTTCAGTGATGCTTGATACCCATTGTTGTAAGAAAATTCTACCAAGTGTACATAATCCTCCAATTTAGATGGGTTTTCCATCACATACATCCTTATCATGTCCTTTATCACTTGGTTCACCCTTTATGTTTTCCCATCAGACTCAGGATGATTGGCTGTGTCAAAGTTCAGGTTCGTTCCAAACCCCTTGAATAACCCTCTCCAAAACTTTGAGGTAAATTTTGGGTCTCTTTTAGACACAATTGTCTTGGGTATGCCATGCAATTGTGCTACTTCCCTCATATAGATATCAACAACATTAGCTTCTTTGTGAGTAGTCTTCAATGGAATAAAATGGGCATCTTTAGTAAACTTATCCACTACAACCATGATGGAATCATGTTGCTTGTTTGTTTTGGGTAATCCTGTGATGAAATCCATTGTCACCACTTCCCACTTCCACTCAGTAATAGGTAATGGTTGCAGTAATCTAGCTCGGTGTCTATGCTCATCCTTGACCCTTTGACATTCTAAGATTTTAGCTATGTATTCAACAATCTCCTTCTTCATGCCTAGCCAATAAATTTGGCTCTTGACTGATGAAATTGTTTTTTTATATCTTGGGTGTCTGCATAAGGTACATTGTACATTTCTTTCAAAATTGCACTCCTCAATTTAGGAGAATTGGGTACATAAACTATTTTTTTGTACCAGAGAAATCCATCAATTCCCAATTTATAATCTTCAACTTTCTGCTGCATTTTACCTTGCTACAATTTTGTTACCAATTCCTTGTACTGCAAATCGGCTTTTACATCTTCCAAAATTTTTCCTTTAAAATCCATTTGATACATGCTAATGGATGTAGGATGTATTTCATGCACTCTTCTATTGAGTGCATCAACCACTTTGTGCTCCTTTCCTTTGATGTGTTTGATATTAAAGTCACACTCACGGAGGAATTCCAACCATCTACTATACATGGAATTTAGAGTAGGATGATAAAAAAAATATTTTAGACCATTATCGTATGTCCTCAGCTCAAACTTCTTTTGCATGATGTAGTGCCTCCACTTCTTCAAGGGGTGCACTATGGCCTCCAAATCCAAATCGTGAGTGGCATAGAGCCTTTCATGCTCCTTCAAATTACTTGACTTATAACATACTACAAACCCATTTTGACTGAGGACTCCACCCAGTCCTTCTTTACATGCATATGTGCATACGATGAAGTATTCATTTGGATTTGCAATCCTCAGAATTGAAGCATTGGTTAACAGTTTCTTCAATTGCTAGAAGCTTATTTCACATTCTTCTGTCCATTGAAATTTCTTCCCCTTCCTTTGCAAGGAAGTGATGGGGTGAGCTATTCTTGAAAACCCTGCAATGAACCTTATGAAATAGCTAGCTATACCCATGAAGGATCCGACTTCTGTCACATTCGTTGGGGCTGACCATTCTCTAATGGCTTCTATATTTTCAGGCTATCCTCATATATGATATGCCCCAAATAGTGAATTTTGTTTTGATAAAATGAGCACTTGCTCAATTTTTCATACAAATAATGTTCTCTTAGCACTTGCAACATCATCCTCAAATGTTTCTCATGCTCTTCTTCTAAATTGGAATATAAAATAATGTCATCCAGAAAAACAATGACAAACTATTCTAAATATTCTTCGAGACCACCATTCATTAAGCACATAAAAATAGTTGGTGCATTTGACAACCCAAATGGCACAACTATGAACTCATAATGACCATACCTTGTCCTGAAGGAGGTCTTGATGATATATTCCTCTTTAATCCTTACCTGATGATATCCTAACTTGAGATCTATCTTTGAGAATATCTTTTCATCCTTCAACTGATCAAAGAGATCATCGATCCTTGGAAAAGGATACTTGTTCTTTATAGTCACTTTGTTCAACTGTATGAAATCGATGCACAATCTCAATGTCCCATCTTTCTTATTCACGAACAAGACTAGGGCACCCCAAGGTGACACACTTGGGAGTATATACCACTTCTTTGCAAGTTCTTCAATTTGCATTTGTAATTCCTTCAGCTCTGGTGTACTCATTCTGTAGGGATTATTCGACACCGGAGCTGCTCCAGGCATCAGATTTATAGAGAAATCAAATATATTTTTGGAGGTAGTCTTGGTACCTCCTTGAACACATCCTCAAAATCCTCAAGGACTGCATGATCCTCCAGATTTGGCACCTTATACTTAGATTCTTCCTCCATATGGGTTGAAAATATTTGATATCCCTTCCCAAAACACTTCTTTAGCTGCATTGCTGAGATTTCCTAGACAATAACTGCCCTTGGTATTCCTTGGATTGTTTTTTGATTTCCTTCGTCATCTAGGAAAGTGAATCCCTTGTTATGGAATTCTAATATGGAATGGTGTTAGTCCAACCAATCCATACCAATCAAGCCGTCACATGACCCCAAAGGAAAGATGTTCAAATCTGCCTTGGTACTCAGTCCATTCATTCCCACTGGACATGACTTAACCAACTCAACAACCTTTCTCTTGGCTCATGTAGCTAGTTGCACCAACTAAGATTTCACATGCTTGCTTCTTGGAAATTTCAACCTTTCCACTACCTTGGGGTCTATATAACTATGAATAGCCCTTGAATCAATTAAAATAGTAAAGGCATGGTTATTGATCATACCTTCAACTTCAATCATGTGTGATTGAAACTCAACTTGCTTGTTTTCCATGGCTTCATAGATCCTCGGTACTCTACTGCCCATGTCCTCCACTGTTTTTTCTTGCCGAACATTGTTGACAACTCTCACTTTGTTACTTCTGTGAGGGCAATATCTATACTTGTGATCCCTTTTACAACCCCAAGATTGCATAGGTGGTAGTCTTGGCCTTTGTCCACCTACTTCAACCATCCTGGGCTCTCTAAAAACTAGTTGTCTTTGAGGACTATTCTTGAAAAAGGATGGCTTGTTCCCCTTCTATTGTTGTTCCCTCTTAAACTTCTTATTGTCTTCCCAAGCTATTTGGAAAGTAGGCTTTCCTTTATGCTGATCATACAAGAATTTCTCTCTCCTTATGGTTTCTTCCATAGTTCTAGGATCATCATATTGGATATTGTCACTAAGGAAATTTGGTAGTCCACTCAAATATCTTTGTATTTTGACAATCTCATCTTTGATGAAAGAGACATAATTCAACAACTCTAGGAATCTTCTTTCATATTTATCTATAGTCATGCTTCCCAATTTGAGTTCAAAGAACTCTTTCATCTTTTTGTCATAGTAGCTCTTAGTTAAGTATTTATTTTCAAAGTGTTTCTTGAATTCCCTCCAGGTAACATTCTTCTCTTTGATATGTTGTACTTGCATAAGTTGACCCCACCACATGGATGCTTTTCATTTCAGTTGATACATTGCAATTATTCCTTCTACATGAGAGGAGTAATTCTGCAGTTGGAAATATTTCCTCATGCCAAGAAGCCATGTCTGAGTGTCTTCCTTCTTTTGGTGCTCTCCATCAAACGTAGGAGTGTTATAACTGTAAATTGCACCACATATGGATACCTCACATCAAGCCTTCTTACTTACCATTTTTTCCAAGCCATCATTGAAAGATTTTCATAAAAAACATTATTTTTGAAGATGTATGTGCTATGCAACACTACTACCCACGTGTGTACGCTAGATGAACCATTAATGAACGCATACATATGCTAGTTGCACCATTACAGCCCACATATACTCACAAAAGTTGTAAAAATAAAAAAATTGTAAGGAGATATGGGATTTTGGGTAGTTTCCCAACCAATTGACCACCCATAGCCCGTCACCCAACTGAATAACTATATTTTTAGCATATTAAAGAAGGTGTTGGGGTCTCATTCAAAATTTAAGCATAAGAACAATGAAACTTTACCCATTTCACTTCCCCCCCTTGTTCTAAGAATTTGCAGCCACATTGTGAGTTTTGAGCCAAAATTCCTCATTCTAGCCTTTTTCCTCCATTACTAGCCTAATCCATTCCCTAGAGAGAGGTGAAGAGGAGAAAAACATGTGGAAGTGGAAGTTGGAGCTTAGTGAAGAGGATCCCGAACCAGGTTCAAGGAGTAGTCACCAGTCTCATTGTAAGTAACTTTGTGAGATTAATAAAAAGGATTACTTTTTATTTCCCAAATATGATGTGTTCAACTTCTATGTTTGATTTACATGTTATTATGACATATAACCCACTAAATCAAATATAAGATGCATGTTCCTAGTTATTTGTTTGTCTATTTATGAATGAAGGTCTACCTTGGGAGGATATTTGCATTCAAGGAGCAACCGAACACAAAAGGATTGACACCAGACACAGAGTTTAAGGTAGATTTACCAGACCCTTTTATCTTGTGTTTTATGCATGAATGTGGGATGTATCTGGGATAGTTGGTAAAAATTAGGAGACTTTAAATGTTTATCTCTACTTACATGTTGAACCCTAGTGTAGTCCATAGGGGGATTTTCCCACTATAGCAGAATTGGAGACCATATTGGGGAAGCCTCTAGGGTTTTTAGGGGATATGTTTTTGGGTTCTTTAATTGGTTTGATTGCCTTTTTTGAGTTTCTGTAATTTTTTGAGTCTTTAAGGGATTNATAGGGGGATTTTCCCACTATAGCAGAATTGGAGACCATATTGGGGAAGCCTCTAGGGTTTTTAGGGGATATGTTTTTGGGTTCTTTAATTGGTTTGATTGCCTTTTTTGAGTTTCTGTAATTTTTTGAGTCTTTAAGGGATTTTAGTCTTCCATACCAGTACTCCCTGCCTTCTCAGCCTTGACTATTATTTTTTGGGAAGTTACAGAGGTGTATGCGGCCTGCAGTGGGTCTACACGTCTACATATGCGCCCTACCTTTGGGCAGCCCACGTACATACGAGGCTTCTTAAGTGTTAGTAGCATTCCTGTGTCAAGAAAGTCTTTTTTCAAAGAAGAGGCAGTCAACCTCTTCCCTATTTGGAGTCATACATCTTAGGGGTTTTCTTGATCTAGTCCTGGTCTCTATTGTTACAGTCTTTAGCTTGGGTTTGAAGTTAGTTTATCTTTTGCAATAATTCTTGTGTTTTCTTTGAAGGGATTTTTAGACAAGTCTGTGAGTCTTTTCTGATCAGCCTGTTGGGTATTGTCAGTGACTCCCTGCGATCCGTCGTGGGCCAGAAGTTAGTTTCTTGGTCTTGTCTTGTCTTCATTTTTCTCTTATCCTTCTTTAAGGAAAAATAAAAGAATTTATTTCAAGTTTCTTGTTTGAAGCATAAAAAAAAAAAATGGTTTGGTTCAGTAGTTAGGTTAGTCGTTTTACTTATCAGAAAAAAAATAAAATATTTTCTTTAGTTCTTTACTGAATGCTTAGGACATTAAGTAGCTCATAGTCGAGAAAAATCTTGTTTTAGGTTTTTTCTTTTCAAAGGTCTTGGAAAAAGTAGTTACAAAAAGTTGGTTAAAGAGTTTAAATTTGCAAATATTTATTTGTCAAAAATAAGTAGTTTTGTTTTCAGTTTCATTTTATGCTCTTCTCTTTTGTCTCTTAAAATACACCACTGGTTTCATTTTCATTCCTTTGACTTAAGACAAGCCACTTAAAATTAACGATAAATTAAAATTTATTAGACTTTATGTTTGTAGGGTCCATCAATTATTCTAGGCTAGAGCCTTGATTTAGGCTGGAGAGGAAACTCTTCAAGGCTCAAAACAAACATAGGAGTATGTGCTAGGGAGTGAAAAAAGTCCAGTAAAGGTGAAATTTATCCAGGACCCCCTCTAACACAGGTGATAAACATGATGTCGCATGCGGAAAGGTACTAGAGATAAACCCTCCAAAGTCAGACCAAGCATAGTGGGGAACACATATAGAGGGCTTATCTTGGGATTCTGTTGATCACATTTTCCACAGAGATTCGTGGGTCTCGAATACGTTCAAGGTCCTCAGTCATCTTCCAGAACACTTGTTTTTGATACCCTTGATAGGTTTAGGGCTTGATACCCTACTCATTGTAGTCCACCTAACTATCGATTGTACCCGCTTAGTGAATGTTCGCGCGTTGGCAACCTAGTTGTATTTGTTCTAGTGACTTACACAAGTGACTACGGGGGTATACCATGGTACCTAGGATAGGCATCGGGACACTCTTTGTAGAGTATACTCGGAGGGTGGTTCCATATTCTATTTTCACTTGCACCAATAAGTTTCTCTAGTCTTGGCTGGTGTAACTATTCTTCCAACTAGCTAGTGGTTTGATTGCTTTATCTCATAGGAACACTTTCCAGTTTGTGTTGGTTTTCAACGTTAGTAAAATACCTAGTGTAACGTTGATCTTCTCACAAATTAGAATATCAATAGCTCCATCGGTTGCGAAGGCTTCAGGGCCTGTCACCGGTTGAATTGGAGCCACCACTGCCACTTCGAAGGAAAAAAATTCACCAACAAGGGTCTTTTGAGGAAACCAGACCACATGAAACTGTACCTGATCCATCATTGAGAGGAGAACATTCGAATCTGGAGGAACCAACCATTTCTGACGATGGAGTGCAATCTCTCGGTCTGTATAAATCTCTGATCACTGATCTGTCGGCACCTATTTTGATACAATTTGTCCCTCCAAGGGTAACTCATCATGAGTGTCAGATAGTTTTGCAAGCAACGATGGAAGAAAATGATGCTACTTCGGCAGGGAGTCCTCATACTCCCTCTACAACTGCCACTACGGGGGGCGTTCCACCTCCTAACTCACCCTCTCTGGTCTGGACCATCATGGTCTTGGCCACCTCTACTTTGGGCAGCAGTCTGATTCCATCTATGGGAGATATCACTACTTCGTTCACCCAGAGTGTGATAGGCCCTCCGTTTTCATACGAGATGCCTAGCTTTGATACAAATTTTTTCCTCTCCTACTCCACTCTACAGACCTTGGGTCTGGGGGTATGGATCTCTAAAAATCCTCTAAAAGGATCCATGGGGGACACCTCAGCCCCCTATAACACTTTCCCTTATGATGGGGCTCATATACCTCCATCATCCCCCTCGCTATGCGGTGCTCCCCAACAACTCGTCTAGTCGAAAATGAACTATATATTGTTAGGAGAAGGTAGTCAAGGAATTTATTCCAACACCACGCTGGTGAGTTCAGTATCATTCTCTTTGATTGAAACATTTTGTAACAATGCATTATCATCAGCTGCCATCTCATCTGGGGGAAACCCTGGTTATGGAAAACAAAATCCTGTGTAGGGTAATATTTCTACACAGGGTGAAAACATAGGAGTCACCTCCTCACAAGGACCCTATAATCTGTGGTAGGGATCAGTTCCCTTGTCAGGGATGTCGACCGGGGGCAACCCCTTCCATGGCCAATGGAACCCCAAGCAAGGCTCAGTAACTATGCCCATTGGATCGACAGGGGGAAACCCTTTCCAGAATCCTTGGAAAATAATGAAATCCCAACCCTCAACATCCAATTACGGGAGTAAGCCGATGACGTCTCAACAAACAAAAAATTTGTATGCTGGCCACAACCATGTTATTTACTAGAACCCTAGTCAGCAGCCTAAATTTTCCTAGCAACCTGGTGCCAGCCAAACTCCAGGTTTCTTTTTCTCTATGTATAATCAACAACCCAAGCTACTGTTTCTTGCAACTTTGCATTTGCAAGGCTTGTCAATATTGTTAAATGACCCGATTTTTCATGATTCGCGTTGGCCCCCCATGTTGACCAAGTTTCCCTCGAACATTCTGAAGTTAGAAGGTAAGCCTAACCAATATCCAGGCGATCATATGACTACCTTTCACCTATGGTTCTCATCGAACTCATTGGGAGATGACTCTGTCTAGTTGCATCTTTTTCAATGCACTCTTATTAGGAGTGCCGCAAAATGGTACATCAAGCTCGACCGCTCAAGATACTCTACTTTTGGAGAATTGGATATGGTTTTTCTAAAACATTTCCACCTACCTGTGAGACATGATGCCGACACCAAATTGCTGGCCAAATTTGAGCAAACAAAGGCTGACCATATCTCGGATCACATTCGGGAATGGCGGCATTATAAGAGTTTGATAAAAGTATCAGTCCCACTGTCTTTCCTACTAGAGTGGTTCATTAAGTCTTTGGTACCACAGTTATCCAAAGATGTTGCAACGTCAGGAGTGTTTTCCAAGGAAGAGGTGATACTGAGAGATCAACAAATTGAAGTAATATACTCTCAGTCTGGTTTACTTTACGAAGTTTTTCCAGATGCACCACGGTCTATCCTTGATAGGACTAGACAAAGTTCTGCACCACATGTCGATGGTATTTTTGGTTCATCACAAACGAAGCCCGCTGATCAGCTATCAAATCAATTGCAACAGTTGTCGATATAGTAGACAATAGCCAGCCAGACCCCTGGTTTAGCTGCTCCCCCTACTCAAACGTCATATGTACACAGTGTGCAATCGATGAACTCAAAAGCCACCCAATAGCCTAACTGAAAGAAGAAACAATGAAAGAAGAGTAAGGGGGATAAGAAACCCAACAACAATGCTGGTTGGGGTAACACAGAAAAGAAGAAGTTGAAATATCCATATAAACTTTGCACAAAAGACCACCCAACTCACATGTGCCCTCATCTTGTAGAGGCCTAGAATTTATTGGCGTAGCAGCAACCTCCTATGTTAACGAACCCTTTCCCTCATGGGAAAAATTTTACTCAAGCCTTTATGAGGGTGGATGGGGGCAGTCAGGGACCCCCTCCATCGTCAAACAACTCTTCATCTGTGAATGTGTATATGTTGAAAGGTGATTCCTACATAGCGACTAGGACACATGATTACAAAATGCCAAACACTTCTAAGGGTAAATAAGCTGAAAACCCATATGTTTCTCTCCAGATTGAGAAGACGTTGGGAGAAAAAATGACATGCATCCTGAAAGGGGCGTTCAAGAAGGATTCCCACAATCCAAATGTGAGGGTCACCCAGAATTACTCTATGGTGGAGGATTTGTCACAAACCCCTTGTGCAATGTCTACTTTGGAGGTCCTCCAGAGCTTCCCTTCCTAGAGAAAGGCCCTGTTAGCTACCTTAGGATCCACTGAGACTTGTAATCTGGGAACGATCATGATTTATACGACCGACTTGAAACCTTGTCTGCCATACCACATCACATTTCAGATAGTAGTGGCTTACACCATGAAATATTTTACCTGAAACATTTTTCGCACGGTGGTTGATGAGGGAGCCTCAACATGCGTGATGTCATTGGCCTGTTGGAAGGCCATTGGTCAACCCGTTTTGTCTCCATCAACTACTCTTCTCACCACTTTCGATGGTCATTCATTCAGACCATATGGAATCATTCCTTCTTTCACCGTGCAGCTAGGAGGAAAGACCATGTGCGTCAAAGTTGAAGTGGTCAATGCACCTCTTGAATACAACCTCTTTTTAGGAAGGAGTTGGACCTATGATATGCATGTAGTGGTCACCACATTTTTCTGGGTCTTGTTGTTTCCAAATGAGGGTTGAATAGTGTCCATTGATCAATTGTATTTATCTCATCCTAACCCTTCATCGGGTGCATCCATGGTCCTGATGATTGATAATCCACAACCCGACATCATCAATGTAGGGGTTGTTTTGTGCCCACATTTGATGGGTACTTTCGATTACCCACCTCCTTTTGATGATGTCAAACTCATATCGGTTGTCCCTGACTAGCCTAAGGCTGAAATCTATCACATGTCGTTGTTCCATATGACCTACTTTAATGATATGTGGACTCTTCCTTCCCCATCGACCACGATGGAAGGGACAGGGCACCATGGCATGGCCATGTCATTGTTCTCAGAATAAGTTGTGTACTCTATTTTCTAGCAAGCTTCGACCGACCCCGGTCTGACTCCCAAACAGGAGTTAGATCCAGTCCTAGAGCCTATTTGGGATCAAGGTTCTCCCACCACTACCGATTCCTTAGACTTGGTCTTTCCCTCTGATGAGGCGATTATAGAGGCATTGATTGGTCCAAACAGACCTTGGGATGATCTTCATCACAGATCTTATTTTCTCCTAGAGTTAGGAAGTATAGAGGTAGGTGAATTTGTGTTGACTATGACTGGAGATAGGCCTTGTCCTATTAATCCTTTGGCTACACACGTAGTTTCCACCAAGGTAATATGGAAACCATCGCTAAAATGATACCTATTGACATCTCAAGAACCCCTAGCTTCGTGGAGAATGTCTTCGTCAGAGAAGAATTATCCCTCGAAGATATTTGGATCTACACAGATTTATTTAAGGAATTTTGCGACGTTTTTTCTTGGTCTTACGAGGAAATGCCAGGCATAGATCCAATAATCTTTGAACATGAAATAATGACTTATCCTAATGCCAAGCCAGTCTGGCAGAAGATTCATTCGATAAATCCTAAGAAAGAAGCAGTTATTAAGGCCAAAGTAGAGAAACTACTCAAAGTTGGTTTCATCTACCCCGTTCAATTGACTCAATGGGTGTCAAATCCCGCTCCGGTCAACAAAACGCAGGGTACGATTCGTGTATGTACGAACTTCTGTGATTTGAATAAGGCTTGTCCAAAGGATAATTTCCCCACCCCATTCATTGACCATATCATCAATGAGTGCACAAGCTCTGAGGTCTTCTCTTTCATGGATGGTTTTTCAGGATACAATCAGATACATATTAAGCCTGAAGACCAGCATAAAGAAACTTTTATCTATCCATGGGGTACATTTGCTTATTAGAAGATGCCTTTTGGCCTGAAAAATGATGGAGCCACTTTTCAGCGAGCCATGTATTTTTATTTCCATGATCTAAAACACATAGTCGAGGCTTATCTCAATGATTTAGCATCATGATCTTGTAAGAGAGATGATCATCCCACACATCTCTGACTCATATTTGAGCGACGTCGCTACTATCGGATTCCCTTGAATCCTAACAAATGCCATTTTTTCATGATGTCAGGTCGTCTTTTAGGTTTCATAGTTTCAACAACAGGGATCATGGTTGATCCTCTAAAGATTGAGGTGATAGTTCAATTGCCTCCCCGTGCACAGTCCCACAGCTTTAGAGTTTACAAGGAAAAGCCAATTTTCTTCGGTGTTTTATCGCAAACTATGCCGAGATCACTAAAGGGTTCATGTGTTTATTGAAAAAGGGCATTCCTTTCTATTAGGATGAAGCCTCTTAGCGCTCTTTTGAAGTGCTGAAACACACCCTTACGTCTTCTCCTCTTCTTCGGCCACCCAACTATAATAAATATTTATTATTGTACTTGGTCGCTAAAGAGTCAACCATTGATATGGTATTGGTTCAAGAGGATGATCTACTTGAAGAACATGTGATTTATTACCTGAGTCGAGGCCTGGTTGGACCAGGACTCAACTACTCCCATGTTGAATAGCTTGCATTGGGAGCAGTACATGTTTTCTAGGGGTTTTGTCATTATATCCTGTTTCACAAGACTACCGTCATTACCATTGTGAATCCGTTCCAATATGTGTTGACACGATGTGTAATCGGAGGAAAGATCAATAAATGGATTTTTATCCTTCAGGAATTTGACTTGGATTTTGTTTCTGCGAAATACAAAAAGACGCTGGTCTTTGTGGAAATTATCCCGAAACTTCCAGCCGAGTCATGTAATGTTACACCCAAATAATCACCGATTAAAGGAGATATTTTTCTGATTTCATCTTTGGACCCCTGGTATGGAGATATACTAGTCTATCTCCAAAATTTGAAATGACCCACCTCTTCTTATCGTGATGAGCGTTGACGTATACGCCATTAGGAAAAAACATATCTCATACTCGAGGACACTTTATATCGTCGAGGTGTAGATTGCATTCTTCACCAGTGTCTCACTCATGAAGAAGTGAAACTCATGCTTAACGACTGCCACACTGGAGCATGTGGTGGTCATTTGTCTTGGTTGGAAACAATCCAAAATATTCTACGAGTCGGTTAATTTTGGATGATGTTGATGAAAGATTGCATTGAATGTTTCCCATCATTACAGTTGGCCCCTTTACCAAGTGGGGGATTGATTATACTACATGCCACCACCCTTCAGCTAAGGGGCACTGTTATATCATCGTAGCGGTAGAATAATTCACAAAGTTGGTCGAAGCTATTCCAACGTTCAAATATGAAGGTGAGACAACAAATCTCTTTTTGTTCAATCAGATAATAGCAAGGTTCGACATCCCGAGGGAGATTTTCACTAACCATGGTAGTCACTTTCAGAATAAAATGATGTCTGAGTTAACATCAATGCTTGGGTTTAGGAAAGAACATTCATCACCCTACTACCCACAAGAGAATGGTCAGGTGGAAGCTTTGAATAAATCTCTCAAGACCATTTTACAGCAAACGATCAATTCGACCAAGTCAAATTGGAATTTGATGTTGTACTTAGCATTGTGGGCCTACCGAATGTTTATGAACATTGCAACCGGTTTTTAACCTTTTCAAATCGCTTACGGTCTGGAAGAAGTCTTTCCTATAGAGTGCCAGATCCCGTCTCTAAAGTTGGTAGTAGAGTTATTGCTAGACACTTCACAGCTTGAGGAACACTTATTATATCTCTAGTAGCTCTATGAGCAATGTTGTGATGTAGCCTTGGCTAACGAGGCTCATAAGAAAAAATTCAAGTGTCAATACGATTGGTCTGTTCTTCCTTGGATTTTCTCTGAAGGTGACCTTGTCCTGGTCTACAACCAAGATAAGCATCCCTTGGGGGCAACAAAGTTCAAACCCATGTGGTTCAGGCCTTTTATTTTGAAGGAGGCATTAAAGAAGGGAACTTATCGTCTTGTTGACTTTGAAGGGAAATCTTTGGCGGAGCCTAGAAATGGGCTCTGCCTCAAGACGTATTACTCGTAGGTTGGTCACCTTGGGTGACTTCTTTTACATATGTATAGTTATTATATAGTTAGTTTTTGTCTTTTTGTTTTATGGACATGTATTTTTAATGTCATATTTTTCACCGTGGCAGATGTCAAGTGAATCAGAGGTGTTCATTGGGTTTGCGGACAACACTAGATGACACACTCGAAGGCTTGTTTCTGCAGCTTGGGTGATCTTCACACCTCAAGGCCAGTTGCTATCTTCTGGAGGTATCTGTTTAGGTGATGCCACAAACAATGTTTACTAATACAATGCAATAATAGAGTTTCTCCGTGACACTTTGTCGCATGATATCTCTCATCTCCGTGTCTACTTAGATGCATAGTTGGTTGTGTACTAGTTAAATGGGGTTTATCGTGTTTATGATCCTACTCTACATCGATGATTCCTTAGGGTACGTCTCTTAGAATGACGCTTTGATTACATTACGTATATCCATGTTCCTAGGAGATTGAATCAAATCACAGATACTCTAGCTAATCATGTATTAGATTGGCATATTTCACGCACGTAAGAAAAAGCACACACAGACACATGTAAATACAATTGTAAATAAATGTAACCCATAAGACATAAAAGATGTAAATACACATATATATATCAAAAGTTTCAGAGTACATAGGTGGGTGCAAGCACCTCAAAAATATGTCTTGTATACATCATGGGGATTATGACCTCAAACATATACAAAATGTTCCCTTGGCACGTAAGTGGTCCATCCTAAGCTAAGGGCGAGGCCTGTTGGCCCTATCATAGTGAACCATGACGTTTTCCAAACATTGGAAGAGCTGGACCCAGGTCCGTGGCACCCTAACTACGTGAGGTTGCATCAATGGTGGGATATCCTCGATCTCTACCATAGGGACTGTGTGAGTGAGAACGATGAGGTTTTGCTCCACCCATCTCAAAACTCTCTCAGCCTCTCTGACTAGAGGCCCCCCTACTATTGTTGGTGTTGTGGGTCTGGTAGCTATGGTTGGTACTGCCTCTGGTCAAGGCCACCACCTGGTCCCTAAGAAGTCTGTTGGATGCACTGGTCCCACATATGAACATAAACAAATACATAGTTTTCATATATTATGTCTCCCATAAAAATGATATATATAAAAAGAAAATAAAAATAAAAGAACTTTTAAAAAGAAAATGTACTTATCTCTCCTCGCTCTGCTTCAAGAGGTATGGGTATTTCAGGATCCCTGGAGAAGTTGATCCCAGCATAGGGGTAGTCCTCTATAGCCGAAATCTGTAGAGACCACCAGTCAAATAAATTATCATCAAAGGCCTCAACGGTCCTCCCTCCCCCCTATCATGGAAATAACTCCACCCACCTGCACACTGCCGGGAAGGAGGCCACATGCCCCCATACTGTCTCTCGTGGACTATGACTGGGTACTCTCTCGAAGAAAAAAAAGCATATAACAGTCCCAAATCCAAATTTTTTGTTGTTCCACCCACGCCACTTTGTGAGTTGTCTCTTCATGCACTCTAGCATGGTTGTGCTCTAGTCAAACACTCGTGCATTTAAGCATTGTACTACACAATGCATGTGTGCCCGGGAGGCCTAATGTAAGGCCACAGATCTAGTGATCCACCCAATGAGTAAAACTATCACTTGCAGCGATAGGTTGGTAATCTTGTGGATCGACACCTAAGAACCCACTTTATCTATGCCATCCTCACAGTGTAGCCTGATCAACTTGGCTATGTTGTGAGTCCTAGGAGGAAAAGAACAAAGGTTGAATGGTTCCCCTCTCCTCGAGAGGCCAGTTAGAAAATAAATATCCTCAGTCGTTGGATTCAACGACAACCCCTCGAGCATAAATGCCTCAGCGTCGAGGTCCAATAGTCCACAAAGGCATTCAACAGCCTAGGTTGTGCCCTCATGAGTGGACATTGGAAGAATTTCCACAACCTGCATTGTTTTAATGAGGCAAAAACAATAGGTTCTTCTGCCACCAAAGAATAAATGTCCTCATTCTCCTTCTCTCTCCAATGGACATACATCCTATCAATAACAAGTTCAAAGGAGAGTTAGTTTTTGTATTTTCATTTTTTCCATGTCTTTGAGGGTGTACGCAGGTTCTATTGGGAACAGTCGCATATGCACATGGGAATATTGCTTTCTTCCCATGGGAATACACGTGTTGTCCTTGGACAACCTGCATACATGTAGGGTCACCACCTTTTAAGAGTGCGTGCCCCCCAAAAAACTAAAACTAATACAAAAGGAAAGTATGGAAATGGAAGAGGAGCTAGTTTGTACTTACTTGGTCTGAGAGAAAGTTGATTTCATCGACTGAAGCTCCCGAAATAAATTTCTTTAGCAAAGGGGTGTATTTGGCTTCTTGGTCAATTCTCAATTCGCAATGGTGATAATGAGTTGTCGGCTTCTACTTATAGACTTTTTATCCCTTTTTGTCATTTTTTTTCTCCTTTTGTCATTTTTTCTGCCTTTAAAATCATTTAGCATGGTTCTTGATTTTCTTATTGGATGTTACGATACACTCCTTTTTTGGTTTGGAAAACATTTTGGGAGATGGGTCACTTTTTGAAGGTCCTTTGGTAAAAAGTCATTTTTCCAACTTTTTGCATTTAAATCATGATTCCACCTCCACTTTTTGCATCTCATTGTGTTTTACGCTTTTCCATAGGATCAACCCCATCGAATTGTGAACATAGAAATATCATTGTTTCTTTAGAAGTGTCATGATTTGGTGGTAGAGCCTACCTATACATGGATTCCCTATATAGATCCTATTTGCATTTGGTGTCCATGTTGTCCTCAAATGACTTTAGGATTGGGATTCCTTGTTAGTCATGTCCTTATTACGATTTTGAGCATCATACATATGATATGTCATCATTGTTGGTCTCACCCTCGAGACTCCCAAAATGATTCTTCTTTAAGCCCTTTTCAGACTCTATAAACATGAAAAGATTATCAAACGATCTTGTTTTCCTTCATGCTCGCCAAACTAAAACTTGAAGGCATGTCTGTCGGATGGTAGTTTACCCCTTTTTCAGTTTAGACGGTTAATTGTATGAACAAAGGTATACTCTAGGAACTCCGGTTCACTAGAAGAGTATTCTTAGGTATAAGTTTAACCCTTTTTCGGGCCCGAGGGACTAAATTTACGAAAAAGGAACCCCCACAGAGTCCATAGTTAAGATCTTTTTAGACTCCCTAAAAATGAAAATATCATTGAGTGACCTTGTTTTTTCACACTCATTAAACTGGTCCAGAAGAACATCCCCTATGGATTTCATATTTAATCTCTTTTCAGACTCCTTAAAATTGAAAAGATCGTCGAGTGACCTTGTTCTTTCACACTCGCTAATTGGTTAAAAAAAAAATCTACTGGCATGAGTTTACCCCTTTTTCCAGCATGTATATTAAGGAGGAAAAAGGTACACCTCGGGAGATTCATCTCGTCGGGAGAGTTCTCCTCAACAAATTTCACTTTTTTGGGCTAGGGAGACTAAATCTAGAAAAAGGCAGCGAGTCCATAGATAAGCTCTTTTTAGAATCCTTAAAATTGAAAAGATTGTCGAGTGATCTTGTCTTTGTCACACTCGTTAAAATGGTTTTGAATAGAAGTATTTTCGGTGCTAGTTTACCCATTTTTCGAACTGACTAGACTACCTTCGAAAAAGGTACCCTAGTGGAGTCTTCTTTTATGCTTTTTCAGACTCTCTAAAAATGAAAAACCACCAAGCTTACCTTCTCTAGGCTCGTTAAAATTACATTGAAGGGCATTAGCATTGTGTCCCATTAATCGCATTTTCATCCCTGCGTCTTTGGCCTAATGTCGGCTCCATGTTGCTCTCAACTGAACCTTTGAAGTATGCCTTATATGGAAGCCTTGTAGCACTTTGCCTTTGCATCTTGACACCTTGACCCATGGAGGAATTTTCCCGAGTGTCGTTTCACTGCACATGTCTCCTTGCTCTGAGCATTAGTGTGTTCCTTGGGCTTGGAACTAGTATTCTTGTGACACTCGTTCCTCCTTTGTAACATAGAATTCTTTTATTCTTTTTCAATATTTTGAAATTATTGAAAAAGACAAAAAAATCAAATATACCCCAAAAAGAGGATGGGAAAAGTATTTTCCTTTTATGGTAGGACAATGAGTTTCCCTTGGACAAAGCACATCCTTTCATTTGTTCGTCAAGATCTAGGATTTAATATGACCTTAGTAAGTTGTTCTTGCTATATAGTGTTATGTCCTCCTCTATTTGGTTATCCTTACAAACATATGGAGAGTTTGTGTTGCCTCTTGCATCGTGAACTTATTTCAATGCCATGCTGCCTGAGTCTCATCATTTGTCATGCTATTATCCAAGGGAAGTTTTACCCAACTTGATTCGTTCCTACTACAATTTTTCACTTGACCTCATTCCCGGCCATCCCAAAAGTCCAATCAAGTCCGTTCAAAATGAACGAAGTTCTCTTCCTGATCATCAAGGTCCTCTTTTTTGTTCCTGACGAGCCGTCGAAGACCTCTGGGTAGTCAAGTCATACATTTACATTACACTCCTACCCAAGTTTTGAAGATCTTGAAGTTGTTGCTCGAGCTCTGAAGGCATCATCTCCATCCATCAGGCATCATTGGCTTCTTGAAGATGGATACTATACATGTATATCTTTGATTTTGAGATGTAGATCCGCTATGTATTGTTCGTGGCTACACTTTATATAGTTATATAACATGGATCTGAAGTGTATTTGATTGGAAACTATGATTTATTTCATCCTGAGCATGGGTATGCCTGCCTTGGTGAGAAAATTATTATTTTTGCAGATGGCACCTCCCAAACTCTGGTCCTGGGCTCACTCGCTTCGTACGTTGGTGAAGATTTGTAATGTATTTCGGCCATCATATGATCTTATGAACTCACACATTAGGGGCCATCTATTATAACCCTAAATTGCACCACATATGCATACTTGGCATCAAGCCTTCTTACTTTCCATTTTTTCCAAGCCATCACTGAAAGCTCTTCTTAAAAAAAACTATTTTTGAAGATGTATGTGCCCTGCACCACTATTGTCCATGTGTGTACACTAGATGAACCATTAATGCACACGTATGTATGCTATATGCACCATTACAACCCGTGTATACTCACAAAAGTTGTAAAAATTAAGAAGTTGCAAGGAGATATGGGCTTTTGGGTAGTTTCCCAACCAATTGACCACCCATAGCCCGTCACCCAACTGAATAACTATATTTTTATCATATAAATAAGGTGTTGGGGTCTCATTCAAAAGTTAATCATAAGAACAGTGAAACTTTGCCCATTTCACTTCCCTCCCTTGCCCCAAGAATTTTCAACCACATTATGAGTTTTGAGCCAAAATTCCTCATTCTAGCCTTTTTCCTCCATTACTAGACTTATCCATTCCCTAGAGAGAGGTGAAGAGGAGAAAGACACGTGGAAGTGGAATTTGGAGCTTGGTGAAGAGGAGCCCAAATTAGGTTCAAGGAGTAGTCGCTAATCTCATTGTAAGTAACTTTGTGAGATTAATAAAAAGGATTACTTTTTTTGTCCCAGATATGATGTCGTCAACTTCTATGTTTGATTTACATGTTATTATGACATATAACCCACTAACTCATATATAATATGCATGTTCCTAGTTCTTTGTTTGTCTGTTTATGAATGCAGGTTGGCCTTGGGAGGAGATTTGTAGTCGAGGAGAAACCGAACGCAAAAGGATTGAGACTGGACGTGGAGTTTACGGTAGAGTTACCGTATCCTTTTATCTTGTGTTTTATGCATGAATGTGGGATGTATTTGGGGTAGTTGGTAAAAAGTAGGAGACTTTAAACAATTAGCTATGCCTACATGTTGAACCCTAGTGTAGTCCATAGGGGTTTTTCCCCACTATAGCAAGGAGGTTTAATCTTGTTCATTTCACCCTACAATTCATTCACTCCAAATATCCTATCCTTTCTGGTAGGCGATGGACTTGAACTACCGTGTTCCCTCGTCTTGGAGTGCCCTTGGGAGTGATGATGGTTTCTTCTAACACTCCTTGATTTTCTCTTCTCATAAGGGGGCCTGTGTCTTCCTGATTTATGGGAGTCACTCTCCTTATCTAATTTTTCTCAATTCTTTCCAGGCTCTGCATCAGCTTTATGTTGAATTCTCCTTGTTGTTCGTTGTCTTTGATGAGCTTTTTGTTATTTGATCAGTGAGTCTAGGCATCTGTCTACAAATTTTTAATGATTTTCATCATGTTCCCTTCTTTATATATTTCTTCTCCATGTCCATCGAGGGTTTTCCCTTCAACCCCCAAATAGACATCCATTCCCCTAAATTCATCCTTTGAACTATAATAATTTTGTGCCTCCTCCATTTATCTGCACTATGCAACAAATCAGTTCAGTTATGACAATAGTGAATTCTGCAAATGTCCAATCAACCAAAATTTTGTCAAGCTATCAGACTTTAATAATTTTCCAAAATAAAACAATCTGATTCAATAAAAAAAATATTAGATTCCATTTTCTATAGGTCTTGGTTGGTCAAGAACCCCTTGGGCTTCAATCTCTAAGCCCAATTCTATTCTGCAACAATTTTCGGGTGCTAGCCCCCCCCTTTTTTTCATTCCTTGGTTCACATGTGACTATGGTTGTGTCCCAACACTTACGATTTGGGCGCTTATCCAGAGCTCTGAAACTTTGAGATTCAAGCTTTGGAGGTTTCCCCTTTTTCCACGTATCCCAACATCGTAGAAAAATGAATTGGAGAATGAACAAAGAACGACAGATCTATGGTCCACCTTCCTTCATGCACCACTTCTTTCGGAGTGTCAAGTCTCCATGCTTCATGATCTAGAACCCCACGTCCACTGGGGCCCACAGTTTCTGTGCTTGAACTAATAAATGCTGAAAAAGTCACATCAACTTTAGTAATTTTCAAATTGTGGGGACATGGGCTGGTGATTTTGGAGTAACCCACCGATCATTTTGCAATTTTCCCCACGCTGACACGTACCCCTTCTAGTAAACTATGGTTTGGATTGCGGGACCACCTTGTAGAATTATCTTTCATGCAACTTCTATCTCCACAATTCCTCCTGGCCCTTGATCTTGATAGATCGTGACCAAAGTTAATGTGGGCCCACTCCATGTTTAAATAGCTTCTTCCACCATCAGGTGCACCACTCAGTAGGACACACAAAGATGACACATGGTCCAATCAGGTGGGTGACATATGTCATGTCCTAACTGCATTTCCATCTTACCAAGGTTCTTAACTCACTGACACGTGGCACACATCCCATCTGTCCAAGTCATCCCTAGTGACATCAGTAGTACATGTCACTCCAGGACTTCAGGCTTCGAATGATTTCACCTTACCATACCCCGTTTCTCCCGAACATTGAAATATCAAACAAGACGATCTTCTGACACATGTCTCTTATGATGAGCAGTCTGGATTAGCTCTGGACTTCTGGACTTCAAGATTTTGTTCTCTATTCACACCTTGTTTCTCCCGAATGTCATATTCTCGAATAAGATAACTTGTCGATACATGTTCCTTTCTTGGATCGATGGACATGAAATACATAAAGTTCTCTCTGTCTTCTCTACAGGTGACCGAGAGTTGTGACCTTGGCTTAACCTTTGGGCTCTTATCTCACTTTGCAAGATCGACAGTCATGTTTTAATGAACCGTGAAGATCAATGGCCATGAGTGACTGCGAGAACTCAACTTGATCATGCTTTAATTTCTTTCCTGATCTCTGCAATATCTCCCCACTGTCGATATCCCCTCAATGATATCTAACGATCATGACTTAATCTTCACTTTATCTAACGGATCAACTTCAAACCTTGCGGTTACAAACCCCTCGATTACTATAGTTTCTTTTCTATGCTATCTTTCTTGAATCGTTATACCGCCCGAGCTTCCAAAAACATCCAAGGTGGTCTCTTGGCACTCCAGAATGTTATCAAATTAAAATTTTATCCTTCTCAAAAACATTTTGCTCTGAAATTTTGATTCCCTAACCACTTATACGGCCTAATTCAGGATCAGTGTTAAAAATTGGGCTCTGAACTTCAATTTTGTCCATTTCGACAACAAATCATTTCCAAAACTTTTTCTTCAGCTTCCACTAACATGGCCCATCCAGGCTTAGTGTTGAAACCATGGCTCTGATACCAATTTGTAACGTCCCCAACCACTAACAGGTAGAGAAACGTCATTGTAGAATTTCACTATAATACCATTTTTTGGTAGCCCCGGCCACCCAAGTTGGGCCATGTAACACCACCAGCAGAATTCTAAGCTCTGGTAGCAGATTAATTGTTCATCCTAGAGTACACATATATTACATGAATTTTAATGAAATAAAAGGAAATAGAATACACTGTTATCATACTAACTCATGCAAAATTGACTGTAAATCATACATGCAATGAAAGCACATGATAACATTGTAATAATCACAGACATGCAAAACATACATCGTTAAACACAAAATTGATACTTATCTTTGGATTGTGAAGACCACCGACTGTGTGCAGACCTTCCATGAACCTCCTATCCTTAGACCACACTGCTCATCACTCTCAACAGTGGTTCACCCTCAAGCTGGGACTAAAATCCACCAGGCAAGGGATTCCCAATCTTGGCAAGGCTAACAAGAAGTCACATAGTTCAACATGAAGGATTCTCTCAGGAGCCACTTATGCCCACTCCTCACGGACTCTCATTCCCTACATACATGTCCTACCCCAGGAGTATACACCTTCACTATCACACTGTTCATCGGCTAATCAACCTCCCTTCTGGGGATTCAACAATAGGCCATACATGAGCTCTCAGATCTATGTAGCTTCTACTTGACTCCCTCCAGGAGAATTCACTTCCTCAACACACTCTCTCACCTGGAGAGAGTTTCTCATAGGCCTGACAACCTGCCTCTTCAATCTATGGGCCCGACAACCCGCCTTTTCAAACCATAGGTCTGTCAACCTGTTTCTTTTGTCCATCTCCTAAGAAAAATGGGCAAGGGAGAAGGAAACAACTTCATTTGGGTAAGGCAAAGTATTACTCCCAAAAGTACTAGTGCATGAGTGAACTTGTCAGGATAAAGGTGGTCGACTGGTCAAAGAATTGCGAGAATGGTGTGAATAGTGAGAATCAATGCTGTGTCCCTGAACCTTTGTGAGTCCCCCTCCAAAAAACAATAATTCCCACTTAAAAATACATGTGCTTGAGCTGACACATGTCACTCATGAAGCACGTTCCTTTCCATTTTGAAGCCATTCCCTCTTCCCAAAGGAACTTAGGATATAATCATATCCTTCTATCAACATTTAAAATAATAATAAATTATTCTTGGACTTAGTCTCTTTATCTTAGTCCCTATTTACAGCCTCTCATCCCCCTCTCCCTTACCCAACCTAGTGGAGCTTAGTCTCCCATACTCTTTCTTCATGGTCGGTCTATAGGAAACGATGTTTTTATATTAATAATATTCATATTTACATGTACAAAAGAGGCTCCTAGCCTTTAACACCTAGGCTCTATAGCCTAATAAACATATAAGCCTATCAACTTATAATTTCTTGGCTCACGAGCCTACAAAACATGTGACAATTCATATATACTATTGGGTCTCATCCTTGGGGATATTATAGGTATTCTACAACCAAGAAGATGAAATCATAGTGTTGAATGTCCAGTTGGGTATGGAAGGAAACAACTCCAATGAACATGAAGGAGGAAAAGAGGAAGACATAAATATGGCTAAGACCATCAGAAAATTGTAAACAGATGTTGAGAGCCACAAGGATGATAATGAGAGGATTTTTAAATCCAAGGAACAAGAAGAAGACTTCAATATGAAGTTAATTAAAATACTGGACAAAATTGAAAATAAGTTGGATAAGGAGCGTGGCTCCAGCAAATCATGAAGCCACGAGACCCTTGAGGAAAAAGGAATGTCAAGGAGTGGTAGAAAACATCACCATCACTCCCAAAGGCATTCAAATAGGAGAGAACACAACAACTCAAGTCTATCCCCTGTCAGGAAGCATCATAGGAGGTCTGGGGTGAATGAATAAGATCAAACCTCCTACTTTTGATGGAGAGCACAAGAAGGATGAAGATTCTGAGACATGGCTTCTAGGCATGAGGAAGTACATCGAATTGCATAACTATTATTCTCATGCAGAAGGAAGAATTGCTATCTATCAGCTGAAAGGAAAGGCATCCATGTGGTGGGATCAACTTGTGTAACTACAACACATCAAGGAGAAAAATGTGACTTGGAAGGAATTCAAGAAGAGTTTTGAGAAGAAATACCTGGCCACGAGGTATAATGACAAAAATATGAAAGAGTTCTTTGAAATCAAAATGGGAATCATGACTATTGATGAATATGAAAGGATATTTTTAGAGTTGTTGAAATATGTCTCCTTCATCAACGATGAGACAATTAAGATCCAGAGGTACCTGAGAGGAATGCCATCTTTCATGAATGAAATGATCCAGTATGATGATGCCAAGACTTTGGAGGAAACCATAAGGAGAGAAAAATGCTTATATCATCAACAAAAAGGAAATCCTACTTTCCAGAAGGATTGGGAGGAAAATAGTAAGTTTAAGGGGCAACAGAGGTAGAAGGGGAACAAGCCACCCTTTTTCAGAAATAGTCCTCAAGTATATCCATATTTTAGAGAGCACATAATGGTTGAGGTAGGTGGGAAAAGGCTAAGGAATACACCTATTCAATGTTGGGGTTGTAAAGGAGACCATACATATAGAGATTGTCCTAAAAAAAGTGACAAAGTGAGAGTTATCCACAATGTACAACAAGAAGAAACAATGGAGGACATGGGAAGAAGTCTACCAAGGATCTATGCATCCCTGGACAATAAGAAAGAAGAGTTTCAATCACACATGATTGAAGTAGTAGGTATGATCAATAACCATGCCTTTACTATTTTGATAGATTCATGAGTTAGTCATAGTTACATAGATCCTAAAGTTGTGGAAGGATTGATTTTTCCAAGAATCAAGCATGATAAATCTTGGTCGGTACAACTGGCTACAAGAGCCAAGAGAAACTTTGTTGAGATGGTTAAATCCTGTCTAGTAGACATGAATGGTGTAAGTACCAAGGCATATGTGAACATCTTGTCATTGGGTTCATATGATTGTCTAATTGGTATGGATTGGTTGGACCGACACCATGTTGTCTTAAGCTGTCATAACAAGGAATTCACATTCTTGTATGAAGAAGGGAACCCATGAGCATTCCAAGGAATTCCTAAGGTAGTTATTGTCTAAGAGATCTCAACAATGCAGCTAAATAAGTGTTACAGGAAGGGCTGCCAAATATTTGTAGCTCATATGGAGGAAGAACCTAAGGATAAGGTGCCAAATATGGAGGATCATTCATTCCTTAAATATTTTGAGGATGTGTTTAATGAGATACCAGGACTACCCCCAAATATAGATATTGATTTCTCTATAAATTTGATGCTTGGAGCAAACCCAGTATCAAAGACTCCTTACAGAATGAGTACACCAGAGTTGGAGTTGAAAATGAAATTCAAAGAGATTTTGAAGAAGGGGTATATACACCCAAGTGTGTCACCTTGGGGTGCCCCAGTATTATTTGTGAATAAGAAATATGGGACATTGAGGTAGTGTATTGAATTCATACAATTAAACAAAGTGACTATAAAGAACAAGTATCCTTTGTCGAGGATCGACGATCTATTTGATCAGTTAAAGGATGAAAGGATATTCTCTAAGATTGATCTTAGGTCAGGATATCATCAAGTAAGGATCAGACATGAAGATGTTAGAAATACCACCTTCAAGACAAGTTACGTTCATTATGAGTTCATAGTGGTGCAATTTGGGTTATCAAATGCACCAACTGTTTTCATGTATTTAATGAATGATGTTTTTCGGGAATATTTAGAAACTTTTGTCATTGTCTTTTTGGATGAAATCCTTGTATAGTCCAAGTCATAAGAATAACATGAGAATCACTTGAGGATGGTGTTACAAGTCCTAAGAGAGAACCAGTTGTATGCCAAATTGAGCAAATGTTCATTTTATCAAAACTAAATTCACTATTTGGGGCATATCATATCCGAAGAAGGGATAACAGTGGACCCTAAAAAGATTGAGGCCATTAAAGGGTGGAAAACACATAATAATGTGACATAAGTCATATCCTTCATGGGTCTATATGAATACTACATAAGATGCATTGCAGTGTTTTCGATAATTTCTCACCCAATTACTTATTTGCAAAGGAAGCGGGTGAAGTTTATGTGGACAAAAAAATGTGAAAAGAGCTTCCAACAATTGAAGAAGTTGTTAAACAGTTCTCCAATTCTGAGGATCGTCGATCCGAATGAAGATTTCATGGTTTGCATAGATGCATGTACAAAAGGATTTGGTGGAGTCCTCAGTTAGAATGGGTTTGTGATATTTTCTGAATCCAAAAAATCGAAAGATAATGAAAGGATCTATGCCACTCATGATTTGGAGTTGGAAGCCATAATGCATGACTTGAAGAAGTGGAGGCACTACCTCATGGGAAAGAAGTTTTAGCTAAGGACATACCATAATGGTCTGAAATATTTGTTTGATCAACCAACCTTGAATGCTAGGCAAATCATATGGTTGGAATTCCTTTGAGAGTATGACTTTGATATTAAACACATCAAAGGAAAAGAGAAAAAAGTGGTTGATGCACTCAGTAGGAGAGTGCATGAACTATATGCTACAACCGTCAACATGTATCAAACTGATCTTAAAGGAAGAATTTATGAGGCTGCAAAAGTTGATTTGTAGTACATGGAATTGGTAACAAAATTGTAGAAAGGTAAAATGCAACAGAAAGTTGAAGATTATGAATTGGGAAATGATGGAATTATCTTGTATAGGAACATAATTTATGTACCCAATTCTCATGAATTGAGGATTATGATTTTAAAAGAGATACATAATGTACCTTATGTTGGATTCCCAGGATACCAGAAAATAGTTTCAACAGTCAAGAGCCAATATTATTGGATAGGCATGAAGAGGGAGATTGTTGAATACATTGCTAAATTCTTGAAGTGTCAAAGGGTCAAGGTTGAGCATAGACACCCAGTTGGGTTGCTGCAACATTTACCCACTCCTGAGTGGAAGTGGGAATTGGTGATAATGTATTTCATAACCAAATTTCTTAGAAAAATAAAGTAGCATGATGTTATCATGGTGGTGGTGGAAAAGCTTACAAAAGCTTCCCATTTCATTCTTATCAAAGTTACTCACAAGGAAACCAATGTTGTTGATATTTATATGAGGGAAGTATCACACTTGCATGGCATACCCAAGACAATTTTTTTTGACAGAGACCCAATTTTTACCTCAAAGTTATGAAAGAGATTATTCAAAGGGTTTAGAAGAAATATGAACTTCAACACAGCTTATCATCCTGAGTCTGATGGGAAAACAGAAAGGGTGAACCAAGTTATACAGGATATGCTAAGGTTGTACGTCATTGTCAAACCCTATAAATGGAAAGATCATCTACACTTGGTATGATTTTCCTACAACAATGGGTACCAAGAATCAATGAATATGAGCCCATTTGAGGAACTTTATGGAAGAAAGTGCAACACACCAATAAGTTGGGACAACCCAACTGATAGAGCAGTGATTGGGCCAGAGTTGCTCATAGAAATGCAAGAGTAGATGAAAAAGATTAAACATAATTTAAAGGATACCCAATACATGAACAAAAGCTATGCGGACAAGGGTAGAAATCATAGGGAATTTAAAGTGGGTGATCATGTTTTATTGAAGGTGAAGGCCAACAAAAGTTCCCTGAAGTTGGGAAATTGTTCCAAGTTGGAAGCTAGATATTGTGGGCCATTTTAAATCCTAGAAAGGATTGGACCATTATATTATATTCTTTCATTATCTGCACCCATGTCTATACATAATGCATTCCATGTATCATTTCTTAATAAATATATAACTGATGTTAATCATGTTATTGATTGGAATGTGATTCAGGTGGAGAAAAAAAAATCTTTTCAAGTGCATCTGGTACCCATTATGGATTGGAAAATCAAACAGCTTCGGAATTGAGCCATAGGTCTTGTAAAGATCGAATGGACCTGGTACAGTCCTGAGGATGCAATTTGGGAGCATGAAGATGCTCTGTGGGCAGAATACCCACATCTTTTTGAAGATTTTGAAAAATATTGTTGATGTTATGTAAATGAGTTTCACTAAGCAGAGTGAAAAAAATAAGGGGAGGGGATTGTAATACCCCAAGGCTAAGCCCCTGTTGAATTGTAATGATGTTTAATGAAGTTTACAGGCTGGTGAGACAAGTATTTATAAGTTGGGAAGTTTATATGTTTATTAGGATGGAGAGCCTAGATGCTAAGGCCAGTGAGCCTATTTTTGTATATGTAATATGCAGATCATTAATAAAATACATCGCTACGTGTAGACAAACCACAAAAAGAAGATTTATGGGGGACTAATCTCCATTAGGAAGTGAAAGGGAAAGGGTGTTGAGAGGCTAGGAAAAAGCGGCTAAGATTGAGGGCTTAACCCAAGGGAATATTATAATATATTCCTAAAATACTAAGGTTGGACATAACCTATTATCCTAAGTTCCTTTGGGGAGAGGAAAAAACTCCAAGTGGAGAGGAATGAGCTCTTGGAGAGCCAATTGTCATCTAGGACACATGAATATTTATGTGGGAAATTCCATCGTTGTGGGGGATCTCTCACCATTATGACGATTCTTTCCATCTTTCCTAGACATGCATGCATTCACTCACACACTGAATAGGAACACAGTCAACCATTTTACACCATTGATGAACCCTTTTCCATCGTGAACCTCTATAACTTGCGCCCATTGGTATTTTGTTGAGATCATACCCTATCTTACCCGATTTTTTATATTGTGGCTACATGTTGGACTTAAGAGCTAGATAGAAGAAGCAGGTTGTTAGGCCTGTGGTTTGAAGAGGTGGGTTGTCAGGCCTGTGAGTTGAAGAAGCAGGGTTTTAGGCTTGTGATAAACTCTCTCAAGGTGAGAGAGATTGTTGGGGAAGTGATTTCTCCTGGAGGGAGTCCAACAACAACTACAGATCTTTGAGAATTCCTTATCTGGACTATTTTTGAAGCCATGGAAGGGAAGTGGAGTAGATGATGGACTCTGGAATAGTGAAGGTGTATATTCCTGGAGTGGGACAAGAATGTGGGGAATGAGAGTCTATGAGTGGTGGGTGTAAGTATGATCCATAGAGGGAATCCTTCTTGTTGCATTGTGCATCTTTCCATAGTATCAACCTAGCATAGGATTTCCTTTACCCTGGGTGGATTTTAGTCCCAGCTAGGGGGTGACCCATTGGTAATATCTTGGAGAAATGTGATATAAGGTTGGGAGGTTCATGGAAGGTATGCACGAAGTTGGTGGTATTCTCATAAAAATATAAGTATCATTTCTATGTTAATTTTATTTTTTGTATCTTATACATGTGTTATAATGTTATGAGTATTGCTTGTATATGTTGCATGTGTAGGCTTACTGTTATTTCCACATTAATCTATATTGTGGAAGAATGTTTATGTCTATTTAAATTTGCATTAGATATATATTTTTATGAGCTCAAACAAAGCATGCGTATCCCAATAGCTTAAGACTGGGGTGTTCTACAAATATGTATCAGAACTTGGTCAGTTTGGTTTTGAGATGGCATTTTTCGGCCCGAGTGGTTGGGGGATGCTACAAATATGGTATCAAAGTATGATAGTTTCAAGTCGAATTCCCCAGCCTGGGTGGCTAGGTATGTTACATCATTGGAAGAATCAATATATTCCTACCAAGCAACACAGTAGAGGCTAGTGCTTGTGTTGCATGTGAGGAAGAGGTGCAGGAGGAAGCCATAGAAGAGGCCATGGGGCCAAATGTTTTTAAAATCATAAATTTGTGTGTTGTGGAAGAAGAAGAAGAAATACATCCAGCAGATACTATCATGGATAAGGAAAAGAAACATACATTGAAATATTCCAATAAATGGGAAAAGAATAACATTCAGTGGAATTGCTCATGAATTTCAGAAAGGGAGATGAATAGAGGGAGATTGCAAAATTAGAACCTGCAGAAGGAGAGAGAGAGAGAAAAAAACATGGATTTTGTTGATCTGTGTGAAGAATTGGAATCCCTGGGAGAAAGGGTAATAGGCTAGAGTCATCTCATCCAACAGGTCAAGTTGGAGATTAATGAAGGAAAGGAAATGCAACAGAGAGGATTACACGAGAGAAGCTAGCCCGTGGACCAACTGGAAAAGGAGATAGAGGAAATAAGAAGGTTGATGATGGAATCAACACATGAGAAGGTCAACAATAGATGGAGGTTGACTAGAGGAGAGCCAAAAATACAGTATAAACAACATTAGTGAAGCAGAGGGACAGGTGGAAAGCTCCAAAATGATGTTTGGGAACCATGAGGATCTCAACATGGGAGTATGATGTAGGTGTATCACTCCAACTCATAATAACGTCAACAATCAACACAACAACGCACTAGGAGGGAGCGAATCCCAAAGAGAGAAGCCCCAACCTTCTCATTTTTTAGTTTAAATCTCACGTTTTTAATGTAATTTAATGTAATTAAAGTTTGAGAAGGCTCGAGGAGGGATGATCCTTTATAATATGTAAGGTTGAGTGTAAAGTCACCTTTAATGGGTTGTAGTTGTACAAATCATGAGTATCACCTCAGATCTAAATATGTAAATGAATATTTACTATAAAGGCTTAGTGATAGGGAGGCATTTTAATTAGATCTGATATCACTAGAATAATCTGGAGGGAAGGCTCAAGAAGCCCCTTCATGTATAAATCAATGTAATGTATTCTTAGTTAGGAGTTAGTCAATTTGTTGAAAAATGAATAGAGAGGAGAAGAAGAGAAGAGAAGATATAGGAGAGGAGAGGAGAGAAAGAGTTGAGGCTATGTTGTAGCCAAGCCTTGTATACATTGTAAAAAACATTCAATGTTAATAAAAAAATCAGATTTCCCTGCATATGAGTTTCAGTGTGTGTTCCATGTGTTATCTAAAAATTCTTTTGTTTCTGAATATTTTCTGTGCATATGAATGAATGTTATGGATGTGTAAATTCTTCCTTTGCAGGAGTATATAGAATTCTCTTAATGAAGACTCTTAGTGTTTCTGGGCTCTCACGACAGTGCAAGGAGTGCACACTAGAGTTGTTAGAGAAATCTAAAAGGAAAGCGCACAGAGTGCATTAGAAACCAAGAAGAAATTTTGTGAAGAGCATGCCAAGTGGGCACACCAGAATAAGTCTTAAGCTCAAGAGGGAAGGTTGTGCAAGGAGTGCATGTCAGAGATACTGAAAACTATAAAAGGACAATGCAAGGAGTGTGCAAGAAATCGTTCAAGAGTTCTATAAGAAGGTTTCCAAGTGGGCATACCAAATATTTAAGCTCAGGAGGAAGAGCAAGAGTTCCAAGAGGGTACAAGAAATTGTTTAAGGAACAAAGGGACTAAACCTTTGAGGTCAGAGAAATTGAGAGTTCGGGAGAGATAGTACCAATGTGCAGAGTCCCTCCAATGTGTGCAGAGGTCGAGAACCTTTTAACGATCCAAAATGTAGAAGAAGCGCAAGGAGTGCACAAGTAGTTTTCATAAACCATTAAGTTCCAAGGAAAATTTGTGCAAGAAGTGCGACAGAGGTCAAGTATTCCAAGTGACAAAATCTCATGAGAAAATAACGTCTTGTTTCCAGAAGGACAAAAGGATTTTTTGAAAGAGAAAAGGGCCAAGTCCCTTTTAAATATGAAGGAATTGGAAAATATTAGGAGGGAAAATGTTAAAGCAAACACAGTCAAGGGTCGAGACTTTTAAGAGCTTGAGAAATCATTCTTTCAAAGGAAGTGAAGTTGCACAAAAGGTGGAAGCTACATAAGTCATCAGATTAGCTATAGGGAAAAGATATGGACCGTTGGATCCAGATAGAAAGAGGAGCTTGCGTGGGAGAAGGGAGAATAGATACAAGCTCTCGGATATGAGCATGAGGATCAACAACCATTGGATCTAGGTAAGAAGCATGATTTTTAACCCTTGAAGTCCTTTAGACTTCGTGAGTTAGACAAGTTTCATTTTTTTGTTGTGGAGAAAGTAAATATCCTATTGGCCCTTGACCAAGTTTTGAGGAAACATTGGTCGTGTTTGACCATTTTTTTGACCTCGACAGGCTGGTCGAAGATGGAGTGGTCAGGTGAAGCAGAGATGGCGGGATCTCGCCCATTTTTGAGGGATTTTTTGGGTTTTAGGATTTATGTAATGGGTATGGGATGTCGGCCCATGGGTTTACCCATGTTTAGGCCCTTTTTAATGTATAAATAAGTATCTAGGCGGTGTAAGAATTAGCCTGTGGCTAAGTGATAATGTTAGCTATGTGAAAAAGTTCTGAATTGGCTTAGTGCAAGAGAATGTGTTAATACTTCCAGAGCTAAGTGCAATCTTTTTGTAAGTGGCTTATGTAGATAGACTGTGTAAGGCTTTGTGCCCTGACCTAATTTGGGGAAGGAGGATATGGCGAGGTGCATGTAGATCTCATGTCCTTTGTGGAGTTGGCTCGGTGGCTTTGTGCATAGGAGAAGAGGAGTGTAAGAAGGCTTGAAGACTAATAAAGAAGAATAATAATTTGGTGGACGTAGCCCCACACTGGGGTGAACCACGTATATCCTGTGTTGATGTGCTTTGTGCAATGTTATTCATGTTGTTTATATATTTATATACTTAGTGCACTGATATGGATGTATTTTAGATAGATGTATGAATGCTTAGTGCTCGATTGATGGTAAATGAATGATAGATCTGAGATTATGCTATGTGCTAAGAAGTTTTAAGGGTTAATCTTGGTTGTTACTGCGCTGATCTATAATTAGGGTTAATCTACGACGTGAATAAGAATCATAACTTAATGCATATTGTTGGATAAGTGCTCTGTTAAGCATTGTAATCACATATATGTGTCCTAGCCAGGTTGTAGACACTTGAGTCATGCAACCCCCCTGCCTCTACCTCGGGTGAGACTTCATCTTCTTTGCAAGTCTCACTGAAAGGGTTGGTAGTTAGGGTTTTCTTGGTGCGTTGTTCAAGTGTTGAACCCTAGGTCTGCCCCTATGCCAACAAATGGTTCTATTGTTGGGACCTAAAACTGTGATTGTTGGGAACTGAAGAAAATAGAAAAAATATGTGCATAGATTTGTTGTTGTAGTGCACAGTATCCTAATCATCTTGTGAAGCTTTGTGCTAAGAAAAAGAAGTTTGATATGAAGAAAAGAGGTAAGATCTTAAATCTTTGTGCTCTGGTAAAGGTAAGATAAGTGAAAAAAAATTCTTCAGAAGTATGAATCTAAGTATGTTTGACAGATTTTGTCCTAGTCTGAAAACTAGGGCACGACTAGAAGAAATAAGATTTGATCTGAATAAATTTGATAGAGATAGTGAAAGATATGTTATTCCTATGCATAGAAAGAATTTTTGGACTAACAAGTGGGTTCAGGAACCTAGAATGAATTTTTGCATATTACAGGTCCACCACTGTGATCCCAATGCGCAATACAGGAAAGGTTGGGGATCATTTAAAATAAAGAGAGGATTGACATTGTGTTACATTTTCATAAGACTGGGACATCTTGCTAAGGAATTCCCTGGTACAGGTCCTATTTTTCTTTGTTGTAAAGTTGTTGGTCATGAGGTTTTGGATCGCCCTAGAATGATTGCTAAAGTTGAAAAGATGAACCTAAGACAATAAAACTATGAAGAAGATCAAGAAACTAAGGATATGTTAGAGAAGCAGAAAGAATCAGAGACTATATTATTACAGATGAAATAAACACTGAATGATCACAAAGACATCAGTTTACTAGAGATCTTAAAAGAGAAGTAGTGCATAGAAACAAGAAAAGGAGACTTCAAAATAGACTGTTTTCTGGATGAGGAAACATAGGTGAATATAATGCCAAAAATCACTTGGGAAATTTTGGGAAAGCCTGCTATATTTCCTTCATTGAGAAGGATATGATTGTTTAAAGGAAAGATGATAACCCTATGTGGAAGAATTATTAATGTACCTATGATTTCCCATGGAACATCGGCTAAAGAAGAATTTAAAGTCATTAAGTTTATCGTGAACAATGCCCCTGTTGCACTATTGTTAGGAAAGACTTGGATTGAGAAAGATGAGATCTGAAAGAAAGCATAGGAAGAAGCTACAGAACAGAAAAAGAAAGAATTAAGGGACTTCATGGCTAGGAAAATAGCGCAACTAATAGAAGAACAAGAGGATAAGTCGAAGCAACTGAGGACTAGAGAATTAGTTGTTGAGGTTTAGAGAACACAAAAGGGCTTGAAAAACCTATCCAAGTAGGAGAAAAGAGCACTTACCCTAGAAGTAGTAATATAAGAGGTATTACACTCGAACCCTTTGAAAGACCCTCATTAGTGCAAAGTTATTATGCTAAGAGAAGATAAGAATAAGAATGGAAAGAGGAACCCAGAGACTCAGATCACGGGAAAGAAGGAAAGAAGTATCAGTAAGAAGAAAGTAAAGTTAGAAAACTAGCAGGAAGATCCAAAGAATACTTCGTAGAAAGCAGGCTTTTCGAACTTGAGCCTCGCTAGAATAGAAGAACTGTGCAGAATAGCACTTCGCCACAGCGAAGCTATATGACCATTGGAGGCATCTTGACCATTAGAATGATGCTCCGAAACAGCTAGAAACTTAGTTACTACTGGAAATATCGCCATTGGTCTATTCAGACCATGCCATAACGGATGTAATCGTATTGATTGAGGCATTCCTGCCCATTGGAGGAATTTTCTACAATGTTTCTTACTTAAACCGTCAGATGCTACGTCAGGACCACATTTTGCAAACCAAGATATCCGAGCTAATAGAGAAGTAATTGCATACTGCATTGTACTATCTAGACCTTGCCACTAATTCAATTATCTTGAGTGTCCATTCACCTACCTAAGTTATTTTATTACAAGTGTGAATGTCGGGTGAGCATAGCGCACTAGAGAAACATGTAGAAGAGATCATGATTGACCTCATGGATGAGAAAGTCATGTATGTAGGTATACAGGCATAGTCGATGGGTGTATTGCAAGAATCCGCCTCGACTCTATGTCTATCTAGCCGAACCGCGACCGAGAAAAGAAGCAAGCACCGTGATGATCTGGCGAACGCGAAGCAGATACCATCGGTCTTGCCCGACTACATCTCACCTTTGGCTGGCATGGTTATTCGTGACAGTGTCCCACGTGATTTTGATTACACGCTAATCACTTTGTACCTCGTGAAGGGGATATGCACAGTCATACCACAGTTGGGATTGATCCTAGATCTCAAGATCAATGATTTCAATCTTGGAGACCAAAAGAAATATGCGATGCTCGCATCGCATAGGTACCTAACGAAGACCACTAGAAGGAAGCCCAAGATAGTTCCCGAGTTGTGGATTAAGGATATCACAATATCGATGATCCTGAACGTCATGAATATTCCCCACTTTGGTAGACATCAGGAGGTTAACGTGTGCATTAAAATCCTCTTGTCATGCTACCATGGAGGCTATCTCTGGTTAGATAGGTGTGTGAATGTGGATCCTACATTGATCCACCTCATCACTTGATTGAGCATGCAAGGACCAGAACCTCACCAATTCTACCGAGGAAAGACATCAGATCACTCCTTGGCCCAACAGATCAAGGAGGCATATGGAAATGTGGAGAAGGGGAAGCGAGGCTTTAAGGTAGCCTCCATCCAGGATGGCACAGTGCACCTAGCTTGTCAACTGATAGAGGGAAAGATCGTCAGAAAGAACCATCCTATGCAATTCATAGGGTTCATATTCAACCTTGTAGGGAAGTGTGTCAAAGGGATGCAGATGAACTGGGTGAGCTACCTCATCAATGATCTAGAGAAGGCCTGTTGGGAAGCGTAGGACCAAGACTACAAATTTCACTTTAGTTGGTTGTTGATTCTCATTGCATTTGTCGCTTGGGAGATGCCAGAGGAAGCAACATTCCTTGAAGTCAAACCATCAAAGCCATTCACCACAAGGTTCACCACCTTGTGGTATATGAGCAATATGTTGAAGAAGTGGCAATCAAATGCAGTGTTTCACGCTTACTACCTACAGTTGATGTGCGCCATTAAATCATTCCCCCGAATGACCCCGAAAAGCTTTCATACATACAGGCCACTAGAAAAGTTATGCACAGACTGACACTTCATCTACATCACTGTGCACAGGGATGAAAGTAAGGAGAAACTACAGACATACTACAAATTGACCGATGAAGACATGGAGGAGATAAACAAGAAATGTCTAGCCGAATTCCTTATACTAGTCTAAGATACAGAACTCTCCAACCCTGACATCATAGGAAGTCCTTTGGTCACCCAGATGGAGTATGATGGACAAATAAGTGCAAATAGAAAGAAGAAAAAGGAGGAAGTGCATTACATAGACAGTGAGGAGAAGGACAATGCATTGGAGGAAATTGCACCTGACACACCTGACTCACCTGAAGGAGGAGGAGGCGACGAAGTAAACCAAGAGGAGGAAGGGGAAGAAGACAAGTAAGAAAAGGGTGAAGTGACAACGCTGAAGAATCCCCTTCTAGAGGTTGAGCCATCAAATAAAAGGAAGTTTTTTCTGTAGAAACCCTCAGCATGAAAGAATACCCAAGCCAATAAGCCTTAGTTGCAGAATGTGCTCACAATGGATGATATACAGCTCATCATCATAGCTGTAGAATATGCCTCAGAGGATATCCTGCAGAGACATGAATCAAAGAAAGAAAAATTGTATGACAGAATCGAGAAAGAACTGAAAGACATCCAACAAGCCCTCTACCTGAGCCGCGTAGTGTCTACTGCAACGTCGTCATTAGAAATTCCAAAATTGGGGAACGAGCCTACCCAATTATGAAGGCTAGAAGATGCAACCGAAGATCGACTTTGTCAAGTACAAGAAAAAAAGGAGCAGGTCATAGAGGCCTTAATGCAAGAAAGGGAGGAGGCCTTAGAGAAACTTTGGGTTGTGCAACAAGAGAAATATGACATTAGAGCAAAGTTCGAGGAGGACAGAGATAAAATCCAGAAAGAGAAAGACCAATTGCTCGTGGAGCAGACTGTGGTCAAGGAAGTAGTGACTAGAGCACTTCACTCTGTGTTGGGCTTGGCACAGATGAAAGAAGAGACAGTCGAAATCCAAGTGGGGAAGCTCGGTCAGGTCATTCAATAGCTTCAAGAAAGAGTAGCAGAGTTAGAACTTCAAGCAATGTCAAGCACTTCGCAAGAAGTGTGAGATTAGAGGGAAGAAACAGCCAGGAACGCAGTAGAAAGAATCACGTTGTTGGCTTCAGAATGTAAGAAAATAAGTTATCGAAGTGCGAAGACCTATGAGAACCTTGCAGAAGACCCAGAGCCGAGGACATTGGAGGCACAAATCCAGGAGGCAAAGCAACAAGCGTCGATTGTGAAATCCCATATGAAGCTACTTACTACAGTGGAGAAGATGAAGAGGTTGTAGGAGTAGCACGTAGTTCAGAAGTAGGTCATTTCTATCTAGAGTAGAGTTATGGAGGTGACATAGAGACTCTTGCCAATGCAGGATGAAGCCTGCACACTTTTTGATGAGATCGAGGGACAAGGCTCACAGTTGGAACAAGTGGTTGCAACAGTGGAACAACGCCTGGAAGGGCCTGTCAGCGAGAAAGTAATTCAGGAATTCACCTAGCAGAAGGCTCTAGTGAAGCAACAAGTCGAGGAAGTTTGAGCTAATCTTGAGGCCTTCGAAGAAGTGTTTCCCAAATCAATGTGAATCAGGATGAGTCACAGGTGAGTGTTGAGATCTTGTTGGACCTTGACCAAGTTTTGAGGAAACATTAGTCGAGTTTGACCATTTTTTGGACTTCGATAGGCTGGTTGAAGATGAAGCACCTAGGTGAAGCATAGATCATGGGATCTCACCCATGTTTTTAGAATTTTTGGGCTTTAGGGTTTATGTAATGAGTATGGGATCTCACCCATGTTTAGGCCCTTTTTAATGTATAAATAAGTAGCTAGGTGGTGCAAGAAGTAGCCTATGGCTAAGTGCTAATGTTAGCTATGTGAAAAAGTTTGTAATTGGCTTAGTGCAAGAGAATGTGTTAAGACTTGCAGAGCTAAGTGCAAGTGTTTTGTAAGTTGTTTATGCAAATAGATTGTGTAAGGCTTTGTTCCCTGACCTAATTTGGGGAAGGAGGATCTGGCGAGGTGCACGCAGATCTCATGTCCTTTGCGGAGTTGGATATATGGCTTTGTGCACAGGAGCATATGAATGTAATAAGGCTTGAAGACTAATAAAGAAGAATAAGAAGTTGGTGGACATAGCCCCACACTGGGGTGAACCACGTATATCATGTGTTGATGTTCTTTGTGCATTGTTATTCATGTTGTTTATATATTTATCTGCTTAATGCACTGATTTGGATGTATGTTAGATAAATGTATGGATGCTTAGTGCTCGATTGATGGTAAATGAATGCTATATCTGAGCTTATGGTATGTGCTAAGAAGTTTTAAGGGTTAATCTTGGTTGTTACTGCGCTGATATGTAATTAGGGTTAATCTGTGATGTGAATAATAATCATAACTTAATGCATGTAAGTTCTCTATTAAGTGTTGTAATAATATATCTGTGTCCTAGCTACGTTGTAGACACTTGAGTCCTACAACCCCCCTGCCTCTACTTTGGGTGAGACTTCATTTGCTTTGTAGGTGTTGCCAAAAGGGTCAGTGGTTAGGGTTTTGTTGGTGTGTTTTTTAAGTGTTGAACCCTATTTTTTCCCCTGTGCCAACATCTCCTGAAGCCCCATAGACTGAAATTAATCTAGACCATCGACAAACGGGGGCCACATGTCAGCAGGTCAAGGTTAGTCTACAATTTCAGTTATTTGGTAGTATCTAGAAAGTTACAAAAATAGTTTGAAGGACTCCCGAAGTCTCGAAGTCTCGTAGGGGTTATTGACCATTGGCATCAGGGCCACATGGAAATAGATCACGTGATTCAAATATTTGACACTCTAGAGAGATTTGGGTATGTTGTTGTCTGGGTGAAGAACCTTCGAAGACCTGAAGGTCAGAATCCATCTTGGTCATCCATCATCAAAGACATTTGTTGGCAGATACCAAGGGTTCAGAGTTCGATGATTTAGGGAGTTATGTATGTTAACAACTAGGAACTTCTGAAACCAGAAATTTTGAATAGATCATAGCCGTTAGCAGCTGGGAGATTGTGGACCATTGGATATATGAGCCTCTAAATAATTCGTTGGCTCGACGTTCATATTTTTTGAAGGGTTGTGATGTTGAGATATTTGAAGTTGGGATCTTAAAGTGATCCTAGACCACAGATCTAGGATAGAGTGGGACCATTGATCCCCATTCCTATCCGACCATTCGATATTTGCATATTCAGGAGGAAGTGTGGTTTGTGTTGTGAAAATATATAAAACCCAAAGCATGGAGTAAGCAAGGGTCATTGATTTGAGGTAAGAACTAACAGTCCGATCTACTAGTTTGGAGTTCAAGCATTCAAAATAATTGTGTGTTGGAGCGGGTAAACTCCCAAAATTTTGGAGTCCGAAATCCTCTTGAAGTTGTATATCTTAGTGTGCATTAAGGGTCATTGATCCTTGTCGTCATTCAATTTTTTGTGAATTCGATGATTGAGAGGACTGTAAAGTGTTGTTTCTTGAACTCCCAAAGCCTAGAGCTCCATAACCCTAAAATTTTTTGTGTATTGAAAGTTATCCAACGGTTTTGGCCTGAGATCATGTGGATTTCTCAAATTAGGTAAATAGACCCTCGGAAACTTGAATTTGCATGGAGGGAAAGGGAAGAAGGCACGTGGAACATAGTTTTGAGGGTTTGGAGAGAACCCAAGAGATAATTCAACTCCCTACTGTAAATGATCTTAGATCGGGAGGCCATGCAAGCCCTAAGAGGTGGTGGGGTCATGAAACACCTATGTTAGAGGGGGTTCCTGAATATGTCTTTACGAAAATTGGATTTTATCGGTCTTTAGTGTTGTACATTCTTGTTTAGTAGCCTTGTACAATTTACTCACTTTTCCTAGTCCTAAGACTCTATATCTAAGCTATTGTTGGTGTATTATAAAAAAGAAATTGTAGTTAATTTTATTTATGCATTGGTTTATTTTAGTGTCTATTTTAACTCAAAAAGGTCCACAGAGATGAAACTAATGATCTGTGAGACTCAACTCCAACAAAATTCAAAAAGAATGAAATGAAATATTTTATTTTCGACGAATTATATCTACGAGAAGGAGGAGTTATTTTCTTCTTATTATAAAAAAACACTCAATATCATGCAACTTTTCAATTTGCGTCTTTAAATGGAAAGGCAAATGATGCCAAAATACCACATAAATTTTTCCACAATCCAAAACAAAAACAAGCCCTTTTCAACTATATACCAAAACACTTGAGCTATGAAAAATCACCCAAGGAAAAATTCAAGCACAAGAATGCCTTTAACGTAAAAACCAATATTTCAAAGGTAAAAAAATATCTTTTCAAATAACTTGAAAAATGATTGCACTCTAAGATGAGATGCAAATCGTGAGAGATGGATTTCTTTAATAAATGGAAGAAAATATAAAGGAACACCCAAGGGATTTTTAAAAACAAGCGGACTCTCTCACAAAAGTACCATCACTGCTAAAATCCTGAGGGAATCAGATCAGATGACCTGAACCGTACCCACAAAAGAAGTGATTTTCATCAAATAAACAAAATGGCACACATGTCAAAATTTCAAAATGACTTTGAAATTTTTTTCAGCAATAATTGCTGGGAAATATTAGAGAGAAATTTGTGGGGGTGGAATAAAGAATAGACACAGATCTAAGCCTTGTTTGAAGGATGTTCCTTCAAAAATTGGATTTCAGATCCTGGTTTCTCCCTGTTAATGACCGCAGGGTGACCAAAAAGCTCTGGTCACTCCTTGTAGAGGGATAGAGGGTGACCATAAGGTATTGGTCACTCCCTACAATGGAGCAACTTTCCACCTCAAGGATTTGGTCACTCTATGAGCACAGATAAAATGAGACCACAATCGTGAAAGTGCAAAAAATAAGATATCTAGAGTAGATATATCAGATCTAAGAATGAAAATTCTCAAATAGCCATGGAAAATACTTACTAATATATAAATATTAGAGAATGGGGATCACAACAAGAAAATATATTGAGAATATAGATTTAAAAGTCGAGAGAGAAACTGACTAAACAATAATGGCTTCCCTAGTAGAGTTGCCATTTTCTTGTAGGGTAAATGAAACCTCCAAAATATAACTCCCTTAGGCTCTTCATAGACCTAAGACATAATAGAGATGTAAACACTATACTTACCTAGATCTAATTCATACATGAAAAGGATCTAGATGTAGATGGAATGGAAGGCTTACTCGATGATCTGACAATTGTCCCTACATGCTCCTTAGTTGTTAGCTTCCACAAATATTCCCTTATCTCTTACCAAATTAGATCTACATACATGGAGACACATAAAACTTTCACAATATTAAATAATCATGTATAAATCAATGATAGATCTAATAATGTATCATAACACATGAAAACATTAATTCTCCACAAGTAAATATAACAATTACATGCACATCCAGGAAGAGGGAAACATATTGTACATATTCTATTGATAAAACAAATAGATCACAACTTACAAATAAGCCGATGCAGTTATTTCCCAAGTTCCTTACCCAAGCTCTATAATCAAATTGCCAGAATATGTTTTATTTTTTCTTTCTCCTCCCTTTTCCCATGAGAAACCTCTATTATTTATAGGATAGTAGAGATAAAATCAAAGTGTAATTTCAATAATATCTCCATTCCCAAGATTAAAATATTCTTGAGTTTGAACCACAAAGAATCTGTGGCTCAATATCATCTCACGAAATCAATCCTAAGGGAGTAACAAACCCAATCATTCCCTGCATTCTTTAAAGGAGTGACCAATCACTCCTTACAATAGGAAAATGAGTGACCAACACTTTCTGGTCACAGACTGTAAATGGGAAACCAATGACCAGGAAAAAGGGTATTGTAAACTCAAGAGAAAAGTGGTATGATTCAGTGTTTTAGACTGCTAACCCATGGATGATGTCCATCAAGTGATCATGTGGAAAATAATTGTATAATAGATGACCCCTAAAGTATGAGGTCAAAATAGGTTTATGATGACCAAAATACTTTACAAACAAAATCATAGATCTTTGAGAAAAAAAACTCGGAAAGAAAACATTATCGATCCTACATAATAATAACATCCCCAAGGTGGACATACCGATGCTTGGTAATAGAAACTAAGCATAGCCACCAAGAATAGATTGCATATCCATGCATGACGCAACTAACTAGATCATGTCCATGAAATAATACCATATGGATCCATGTCACCGATGAGAGCATAACCACAACCAAGTACAAATGTCGATCTATATCACAAGATACAAATCAGGGAGAGAACTCAATGCTTGAGAAATAACTTAAAGTACTCATTAATAACTCCATCACAACTTAAGAGGGAATTTGATCAAGGAATGAATGGTACCAATCCATGGTCTTTGTCCTAAATCCCATTGGTATGAATCTACAACATGCGAATCAATGAGTTGAGGTCGAGTGCTGGAATACTGAGAGGGGGGTGAATCAGTATGGGAAATTTTACCACTTTTAACCACAATATATATTCTTCAACATTATTAGAAGTGTTCAAAAATCTATCATTATCATTGAATATATCATCAATAGTATAAATAAACAGTGCATAACAAATGACCATATATACATAATACACCATAATTTACATGGAAAACCAAATGGGAGAAAACCACATAATTCTTTCTTATATATATATCAATATTACATTCATTGCAAGAACCAACTTTCCAATTCTCCAGTTGCAACTGGAAGGAGGCTCCAATCCCCTATTTACAAGCTCCAACTAGAAGTATGCTACAACTCCCATAATTCTCTGGCTCCAACCAAAATGAGGCTACAACACCCTAATTTTCACGCTCCAACCTGAAGGAAGCTCCGAGTCCCTATGTTGTCCGGCACCAACCGAAAGGAGGATACAATGCCATTTCCTTTCCCCATTATATTGCCCTGAAATTTAAATGTAGACCAACTTGTCACTACCAAAATCACTACCATTTTCAACGTGTCATTGTCAACCTATCACTGCCATTGATACTGAACCATCAACCTCTCACTACCACTATTTCATAATCAACCAGATCCACTCACAATTGCATGCAACTCATGCCATGATCACCAAGAGTATATCTCAAACCATATGCCTAGCACAACCAAAACTTCCTCTACTCATGTACCAAACATATGCCAAGATCACCAACACGTGCCTCTAATAAAGCACCATATTATCATCAATATATGTGCCTCAACCATGCATAAAACCATCACCAAGATATGTCTCATCATGCACTAACATCACCAATCATGTACCATAACCTCATCAAGATATGCATCCAAACCATGTACCAAACATTTGACAATATCCATAAGCTATGTACCTCAAACATGTTCCATAGAACTCATGATATGCCTCAAACCTATACCAAAAGATATCCCATAAACCATGCACCATAACATCACCAAAATATACCTCAACATGTACCATACCATCACCAATATATAACCTTCAAAACATGCATATATACAGACCTATAATCCTATAGCAACCTTACTACATCATATCTTAGACCAACCTGGAACAAGCATCCCCTTTACTCTACCTCATCCTTGCTACCTTAGATTCTCCAATAGATTAAGTGTTCACTAGATATATATTCAATGAACTTGTGTGTAAGAATGAGAGACTTTTGATGTGTATTCATAATCTTCCATATAACTTCTTTTCAACCACTTTACCCTTAATTAATTTCTTGGTACAATTGTTTTACCCTTTTTCCTAATTTTAGGGTAATAATTGTTTTTCCCTTTTTCCTAATTTTAGGTTCATAATTGTTTTACCTTTTTTCCTAATTTTAGGGTCACAATTGTTTTACCCTTTTTCCTAATGTTTGGGTCATAATTGTTTTACCCTTTTTCCTCATTTTAGGGTCATAATTGTTTTACCCTTTTTCTTAATTTTAGGGTCAACCTGTGCTTTCTTGTTACAACCACTTTTCCCTTAATTGATGACTTTGTAACTATTTAGGGCTTCTTAGAGGATTCCAAATTCGTGAGGCCATAACTCCTCAACCATGAGGAACCACATGGTGTACCCCCTACTATTGGAAACGACATGATGAGAAATATCCATCCATGAGTATGTTACTTGAATTTATTATTTCATTCACGTTCAAATTCCTAAAACAAATCTAGGTTCCACAACCACACCTTACACCTTTGGGGCTTCTTGTAGACTTTTTCAATTACACTTGTCTCTCAGACTTCTTCTAGGGATGGCATCAATCAACATCCCAAAAATTTTGATGATACAAATGAAAAACAAATTTTCAACGATCTCGTCCACATCTCTGAGGATTTCAAACTTCTCCAAGGGTTGACATCAATGTCCAAGGGTTTACATCAGTGACAACCAATTTTTGAACAAACTCCTCCTTTTGCATTGATGGAAACCGTAATTCCATGAATTGATGGCAACACACATACTCATATGTGTACTCATGCTCATGCTCCCCCCTATGACCATCACTCCCCTTTTCTCCATGTTATTTCTCTTATCTATCCCCCTTTGACATTAATGACAAAGGGTATCTCACTTTGGGGATGCTCCCCATGTATTCATGCTTATGATCTCTCTCTGTCTCCATGCCTCTGTTCTTTCTCTTTGTATTCATGCCTTTTTTATTTTATCTTCAATGACATTATGGGAAAAAGGATTACTCCCCTTGTCATTATGTCTCCCCCTATCTGCATGCTTCTAATGTTTCTTTCCTGATCTCTTTCTCTGAAAATTTCTCTCCCCTTTACTTCTCTACAAGATGTAGAACAATATGGGGCTTATTGCATACTCTTTCTTTCCTCTCTTCCAGTGCTTCTTGTCCATTGATGCTTCCTCTTGTAATTATCTGACATATATAAAAAGCACTCAAAATTTATTGACTTTAAATCTTCATGGCTTTCCATATTCATTGTTTAGAAATCAATGACCATACTATTCAATAATGTCCCTTTGAGGATATAGCTTATGATAACAATTTCTATTTCTCTATTTTTTTTGTTCCTTTCACTTATTGTTTTTCTATGACCAGATGATTCCAATAGTCAATCTATTGTTATGCATTTTCTCTGACTCATGTATTTTTTACCTTTCAATTTTCTCACGAATCCATCTCCTATCCATTCGTCACAAACTATCCATGACTCTTCTACTAAACTGTCAACAATTATAACCCATCTGTCACTGTACTATTATGAATACTTCTCCAAATATGCTGCAATTGATCATACATATTCCTGCTTCTCAACTGAATCACATTTATCCACTGATCTACACTAACACATCCTTGAATCCATAATGAATATCTTCCTAGAGTTTTCTATGAATATCTGCATGTAATGTGTGCCAATGATATTTTTTGTAACTCCTAGTTGATACCTGCATGGAAGGTTTTCCGAAATATTCTCTTCAAGTAGTCAATCTATCATAAGCTATTCTACAGTGATGTTTTCAAACAACTCTAAGTATTCTTTCCCAAAATTTGCAAATACTTTTGACTGCTTGAAATATAGTTCTCTTATCTATCTCAGCTACTACTTAGACTCCCCCTGTTTAATATTCATATTACTGGGAGTCTCCAAGTTAGATAGCTTAGAACAATGGAAGAATCCACCCTAGCATAGAGTAATCTTCTTATTTGTTTATAGATTCATCATCTTTATAAACTCTGACATATTTCTTTTCATCCTCCTCCTGTATTTTGATATCTTCCTTCCTTCTTGAATATTCATCATGACCTTGAACTACAACATATCCTGAGAGTGAAATATCTGTAACTTGTTCTTCATTTACCTTCTCCGTGGATTCTAACAATGCGATCTTTGAGACCTATTCTTCTTTCACTTAATATTCTTGTCTTTCTTGTACTACTACAGACCCTACTTTTTCTAGGGCTTGTTCTTCATTCATATATTCTTCTTGTCTCTCTTTTCTTATCCAAAAATTCTTGTATTTGATAGCAACATTTTCCTTCATGGAGGGCTCTATCTCGCTTCTACAATTATGAGCCATGCGACCATAACTGTGGAATTTGTAACATTCAAAATTATGGGGAGACACATAAACATTCCTTTCTTGAACATTTCTACCACATACTCTACAATCTACATATTTATTCCCAAAGTTAGTACCTTCAAAACAATGAACCAAAAATAAATTTTGACACCTGGGAGTGAATGATCTTCTTTTTGGTGTAGTCCTTTTGAATTCCTGCCTTGGTTGAGCATAATCTTCTCTTTGGTTTTTTCCTTCACAATGATTGAAGCTTCTTTGTTTCCTAGATGTAGAAGGTCTTTTGTATTCATTCCTTTCTGAATGTTGTTGACCATGATTCCTTTCTTTGAGAACTTCTGCATAACTCTTTTGTTCTATTTCTTTTGTAATGGATATTGAACCTTTGTAAAAATGAATTTTCTTGTATCCTAGTCTAGACTTGTCACTACATGTCCTTTGAAAACTGAGAATGTCTCCTAACACTTGAGAACTTTTCAAGTTCTTGTTGAGATTGTTGAATTCAACTCTCAATGACATGACTTCTTCTTCAATCTTCTTGAACTCTTTTTATTTCTTTATCATCTGGATCTATATTACTTCTTCAAGTTGGGTTCTCAAGGAGATGATTTCTTCTTTGAATTATTTGTTTTTCTTCCTTTCTTTCTTCAAATCATTTAAAGAATTGATCAATGATACCTCAAGATCCACTTTACCTTCTTATTCATCACTTTCAAGAGTTCTTTTCTACGTTTCCCTAGCCATAAATAATACATTATGGCTAGGGAGATGATTTCATCTTTGAATTATTTGTTTTTATTTCGTTCTTTCTTCAACTTAGTTAAGGAACTGATCAATTCTACCTCAAGTTCCACTTCACCTTCTTATTTGTCACATTCAGAAGTTATTTTCTCAGTTTCCCTAGCCATAAATAGTACATTTTATGAATCATTGTTTCTTTCATCATCTTGATCATATGAGGAACTATCTTCTATTGAGTAGATATTTTTCTTGAAGGATTTCCTATTATATCCTTTCTTGTTTCCCCTTTCATATTTCTTTTCTTTATTGGGAACTTCTTCTTCATTGCCTTCTGACTTCTTAGAATAAGAAAATTTATTAGAAAAGTGACAAATTTTACCACAATTGAAACATTTTAAAGGGGAAGCATACCTTTGTACTTTTCAGTTCCTATTTTCAGCTTCCTTACAAAGTTGGTTATTTCTTCATATTCATCTGAATCATCACTACAGCTACAACTTGGCTTTGAATTTGGCATCTATTTATTCTTCTTTGTAATCTTGGATGCCTTGAACATGTATTCCTTTCTGGTGGATTATCTTACTCTGTCCTCATTTCATAGGTTATGAGTATCCTATTATAACCTAGGTCTGCACACCTACCCTTTTCCCTCCTTTATCCCATACATTCATCAATTTTGAGTTTCATGGTTGCTTGCTTAGCTCATTCTCCACTCTTTAATTATTCATATTCATGGCCCCTATTTTTCATTGCTTATTTGTACCATCGTTTTTCCTTTGATAGAGGGTCACATGTTTTGGTTTGAGTTTCGAACACTCATCATCATATCTACCACTAAATGATCATGTAGCAAGTCCGCTGAGTCTTTCATGTGTGTGCAAGAGATATCCAGGTTCGAAAAATCCATTGAAATCTCAGTAAGCTTCCACAGAAGCTAGGAGCGAATCAGATCAGGCGATGTCAGACTCGAAATATGTGCAAAAAATGGGCTGACTTGATGGACGGTGAATATCTGGCATTGATGTAAAATCGACGGTTCCCGTGGCATTAGGGGTTTCATAATGTGGAAAAAATATTTTTTATCGCGAAGTCCCTAACAAGATTTCGGACCCCCCCAACTATTCTACCTTTAATGGTGGGGTGGGGGGTCTCGAATGGCGGCTTCCCAGCCATGGGTCCCACCTAACGTGGTGCCCTCTCATGAGTTTAGACACCCCCCTCTCTAATATGCTTACCACCTACCCCATCCTCCGAAATCTTGCTAGATTACCTCTTGATAGAGACCCTCTCACCACGTTCCATCTATTCTCCACTCACCTCCACTCACTACTCCCACCTGTCACCACCTTACACTTGTCTTCCACTCATACTCTCATCACCTCCCATGTATATAACCCTCCTCTCATTAAACTCCACCTATCACCTCCCATACGCATGTCATTCCACGTCACCTCCACTCACATTCTCATTTCCTCTCTCCATGTCGTCTACATCCACGTAGTCCACATCCACTCATATCATATTGTATTGGATGCTTGAATCTATGCCTTACTCCATGACCATTGAGTTGACAACCTTTCCAGCAAATCTTTTTGAAAGTAAAGATGGTAGATGACGAGTCAAAACGAAGTGCACTTAATGGCCAAGGCTCTGTTACAAAAAGATATTTATGTGTCGGTCTCAGTTACAGAACACTCCAGAAATTCAGTGAAGAAGAAGATCAGGTGAATATCTTCCCATGCAGTCGGTTTCCCTCCAGAATCATCAAACATCATGCAGGCATTCCAGGACTCGACACAGAACCTTGCTCTGTCACTCCTAGTTTTTCTTCCAATCACAGTTTATACAACACATGCATCAGTTCAGTCTCAAAGATAGTAACAGTTTTAAGTTGATCAATTCTAGGATTCTGTTAGATTAAATAAATGAGTGGTATTTTGTGTGTAATAAGAACCACTCTTGTTGATTAATCCCAGTGTGATGTATACATGTTGTACTCCATGCAAATGTTTTAGTTAAGTTAATAATTTGTTCTAAAATTAGTTATCTAGTGTTAGGTCTCATTTCCATATGGAAGAGAACCTCTGCAACTCTATTAAATATGCATTCTTTGTATGTTTTAAAGTTGGGAGATTTTGTAAGAAAAGTATAAGCAGTAGAATAATTGGACCTAATCATTTAATTGTAAAGTTTTCTACCTAGTGAATATATGTTGATGACGGTTGTGTTCTCTTACTCAAATCTTTATGTGTTGATTCTTATCTTGAATGTAGATTTTGTGAAGTGTGAAATGTACATTTCCTTATTCTTTCAGCTATTATTTTAGTTTATCTTTTGTTGATTATGCAACCTGTTATAAATATATTGTTCATCTTTATATAGCTTTGCGGACAACTTTAACATTGAATATGTAGATGTGTGGATGAGGTTGTTTGTGCAGAGTCTAGATGGGGAAGTAAGAAAATGGTTCGGGGTTCTTCCTCTAGCCTCTATTGCCAATATTGAGGCATTGGATGAAAATTTCATAAAAAATTGGGGATATAGGAGATATTATCTCTACTACATCACTGAGTTTGGGGCTCTAAAGAGAAACAATGGAAAATATATTTCAGATTTCACCAAGAGATTCAATAAGATGTATGGAAGAATTCCAGATGAGATTAAACCGACTGAAGCCTCTACCAATATCACTTATGCCAATGAATTTGATGCAGAGTTCTCCCTCCTACTAAGAGAGAGAGAATATCCACCACAATGTTTTCCATGCAGGAAGCATCCATTGAGGTTGAATCTAATATCTTGGCATCATAAATATTAAAGACTATATCTGATAAAGATAAGAAGAAAAAAAGAGTGGATTTCCCTGCCTCCTCTAACCTAGCCACATCTGATCCCAAAATTGATGAAATGAACAAAACTTTGAAGGATATGACATCTGAAATAGATAAGCTGAAGTGGGAATATAAACATCCAAACATAGATTTTAAAGGGGCTATAAATAAAAATAAAAACCAATTTAGAAGGTCTAATGATGCCCCTCAAATAATGCAGAGAGAAAGGAGAAATGTTGATGATAAAAGGGTAGTGCCTCCTTTGCAAAATAATCATTTTGAGGATATGGATGTAGACAGTGATGTTTTGGATGATATTGTCATGCTTTTCAATGAAACGGATTATTATACCATCCACCTAACACAACAAGAACATGAGGTAGCACAACTATCAAATCAGTTTGATAATTAGATAGGGGAAGTGGGAGTTATTAAAGGCCAAACCCAAAAGAAATATGATTTGAGGACAAGAGAAGGGAGTCCCAAATCCATGACCTATGATCAAAACAAATAGGATGAAGTTCCTCCCAATCCTAATCGAAGTAAAGGTATGTCATCTAAAACTCAACAACCTCCCTCATCTAAACATGCAACCCCTAAAATAAAGGAAGTTGATAGGCCACCATCCTCTTTAATCCTAGAAAAATCAAGATCAAGATCCCTATGCCTTTGATAGAATTGATGAAGAATGAATTTTTCAAAAAATCTATCATGAAAGTTTTGCAGCCAATTGCTCCTAGTGTATCTTCTGATGTAATCAATTTGTAGGATGAAAACCCAGCCATTACAGTGGTTCCACACATTGAGGATGTATCTTATGCTTCTCCACCATTCTATATATCTTTAAATGTTCATGACAAGATCCTGCATAAATGTCTTATGGACTCAGGAGCCCCACACAATGTTATTCCCAAAATTGTTATGGAATAACTAGGTCTGGAGATCACCAAACCTTACCAAGACCTATATTCCTTTGATTCTAAGAAAGTAAAATGTCTGGGACTAATAAAGGATATGGTGGTTTCTTTGGCACAATTACCAATGAAGAGTGTAGTGATGGAAATTGTTGTGGAAGACATTCCCCCAAAGTTTGGTATGCTCTTATCCAGAACATGGGCTAACAAGGTTGGAGGATCATTACAAATGGAACTCACTTATGCCACCATCCCTGTGTTTGGAGGAGAACATAGGAAGATATACAGAGAGGTAAGGTCAACCTACATTGTTAGTGACCATAAGAACCCAAGAAATCACCCCATTTATGTTGTTTAGGATGATATTGGTTCATCTATTTTTCATTTAAATGATGATGAACCTAAAATATCTGTTAGCCAACATAGATATCAGCCACTAACATGTCAACAAAACAAAGTATTGAAAATGTATTTTTATGGATCTTCATCTAAGGAAGGATCAGGTGCATGTATACTCCTTATTTCCCCTTCAGAAGAGGTAATCACACTCTGTTATAAGCTGGAGTTCGAAACTACTAATAATATAGTTGAATATGAATCTTTGGTGTTGGGATTGAGGGCTGCCAAAGACATGGCCATTAACTGTCTAGTAGTTTTTGGTGATTCGAGTTGGTCATGAATGAGGAAAATCTATCAAGCTAAGCTACAGAGGCTCAAGAAATACAAAAATGAGGTATGGGATCTGATAGATATTTTCTTTCTAGCATTTAACATTTCCTTCATTCCCAGAGAGAAGAATCAAAAGGCAGATTCTTTGGCCTTAGCTGCCAGCACTTTCATGCCTCCCATTGGCCCAAATATTAAATATCAAGTGGAGATCAAGCATAGAACAACCATACCAGACAACATAAAGAACTGGAAATTCTTTAGCGATTATCTAGAGCTACAGATATTTCTACACACCATTGAGGTACTCGAACTAGGTGGCCAACTTAGTACCTATAAGGAAGAAAAATGGGGAGATATTGTTAACACAAGGATCTGCATACTGTTTCTTAAGAATCAGACAGAAATTGAGGTTTAACCTCAAGAGAATTATGGTGTAAATCATGTGGAATTCTACCCATGATTTCCACAAGGAAAACAAAAACATTGGAGGACTAAGCAGCTCAAGCACACTCTCTCCACCTATCACATCTCCCTTTCCGATACCTCCTCTCACATCCTGACACCTGTCCCAATCACATTCCACTCTCCCTTACACGTCACCTCCTCCCTGCCTATCACACCTCCCTCGTTCCTCTGCCACCTCTGCCTTTCCCTTGCCACCTCAACCTCGTCCTAGCCTCTGCTCCCCCAATCGCTTCCTTCCACATGGTCGTCGCTCACTCGTTGGGCCATGCACTTTTTATCCAAGCACCTCACTCCACATCACCCCTACACATATGCTATCATAATTCCACCTGCAAATCTCACATTGGTCACAGACAAAGACCATTCATGGCCTTAAGGAATTAGGATGGACTCGTAAAATTCATTGGCACCCCTTGAGAACCGTTATGGGTGCCAGGCCCAGTCCTAATCCCAATGAAGAAAGTTATTGATAATTGTGGGTAGTAGTTGAGACCTCACCTCTTCCCATAAATGGAAAATGTTGCAAAGATAAGCCATGAAGTCACACTTACGATTCGAATATTCCTTATGGGAAATGTTTTTTGTAAAGCACATAACTATGCCTGGCTTGCGTCTAACATAATGAGGTCTGCACAACCTGACAGAGTGGGTGTTGACTGAAGTCTTTGAAGGAAGTGATCTTATCACATTCCTGGTGGTTGCAACATTTTAGTACATATAGGCAGTTTTGATATTTTGTTAACGTCGAATGGTTGAGCTAGACTCCCTGCTATTGTAATATTTTGATTGAGAACAACTAGTTCTCTGGTTATGTATTTGTTTTTTGAGACATCTTGGTTAATCTAATTCATCTTTCTTACTCCATCTTATTTTCCTATGATACTGAGAGAGTTCATGTTTGATTGATTCACATGGATTTTTGTAACTGTATTATGATAAATGTTTAATTATAGTATTGTTATGATTTCTTTCATCTTCCTTGAAATTTGAATCCAAGAGGACCTTGTGTTTAAGTTTTTCCACCTTAGGCTGCTGGAAAACCTGATGTTCATAGTGGACCTCTACACCTTTATCACTAAATATTCCTCCTACTCACCCTTACTCTAACTTACTGACTAAAGTTGATTCAAGACCTCAATGGTTGTTGCATGCTAGTCCAGATTTCTGAGTTAGAACGCTATTATTATCGAGTTTTCTCCATTTGACCACTCAAAACTCAATTAAATGTGACATATAAAATTATGGGTACTGGTATTACCTTCAATGCATTCTGAAGGTGACATCTAGTGCTAACATTTATGGTGACGTTGTCTCGGAATGAATTGAAGACTTTTCCCTGGGATAGAATGACAAAGAAGCTCTGATTCTGAAGGTGCATCAGATATCAGTACTATTGAAGATTGTAACTTGCACCTGGCGAATCCACTATTTCGACTCCACTCTTTCAGTTCTGGCTCATAAAGGCAGACACACGAGGTCCACTTCAATGCCACCTCTAGCAACGTCTGAAGTTGACCCAGAGGAAATTATCAGAAAGGGAAAGACCACTCAAAAAGGTACCTCCATTGTTGTACCAAGTTTTTCTGATAATTTTCATAATCCCTTTTTACAAACTCCAGCAGTTGTTTCTGATTCTCCTATTATAAAAAATGCAGGAGTTTCAAGGAATTTAAGTTTTGGGAACTTTCCTTCTTATTTCTCCCTTCCTATTCTTGGTTTGGAAGGAGATATATTTGACACCCCTTTCTCCCCCAAAGTTGTTAAGTGGAAGGAGTGAGCTTTGACCTTAGAAGACTTTCCTACTCCTCCTCATATTAGAGTTGTTACAGTTGCAAAAGGGGATACTTATGTTCCCTCAAGCCCCTTGTCTTCACCTCCCAAGAACACTATCTCAGTTTCACATAGCCCAACTCCATCCCCTCTGGGTTCTCCTCCAGTTCACATACAAATGGAAAGATCTAATCCCCGCAAAACTAGAATGGAAGCTATAGTAGCTACTAGGTATGACCCTCTTGTCCTTCCTCAACCTCTAAATTATCTACCAATGGATGGCTACCTTAAGAAGTTTCCCAAGTTCAAAGGTGAGGGAGACATAGCTGCAGAAGAACATCTTGAAGCCTTTTATAGTTATACAGACAACCATGCCATTGAGAATGAAGATGTATGGATGAGGATTTTTGTTCATAGCCTTGATGGTGAGGCTAGGAAGTTGTTTAGGGATTTTCCCCCTAGATCTATCGCCGGGATTGAGGCTTTAGATGATTCTTTTCTGAGGCAGTGGGGGGACAAAAAGGAATTTTTTTATTATATCACAAAATTTTGATCCCTAAAGAGGAAAGAAGGAGAGTATGTCTCTGATTTCTCTCAAAGATTCAACAAAATGTACAATAAGATCCCTCCTGAGATAAATCCTATAGAGACCTCTACCAAAATCACCTATGCCAATGCTTTTGACCCTGATTTTTTCCTTTTACTGAGAGAAAGGAGATCTGTTTCCTTAGCTCATATGCAATATGTAGTCGTGGAGGTAGAATATAACATAGTGGCATCTGATCAACTTAGAGGGAAATTTGATAAGGACAGGAGAAAGAGTAGAACTAAAGCCTCAACCTATGATTCCTCTATTGTCCACCCCCAAGTTGATGAACTTACCAAATTAGTAAAATATCTTTCTGCTGAGATGGAAAAGATAAAGTTTGAGGGAAAACAAACCTATAGAAATACACAAAATGCTGATAACAAAGGTGGTTTTAGGAGACCTAATAATTCTCCTCGGACTCTTATAAGAGATCCCGAAAATAGAGAAAGGGATGACCAAAAGATCCAAACTCCCTTACAAAAAATCCTTTTGGCTGACAAGGAAGGAGAAGATGAAGAAGATGATCCCGATATCCATTTCTTGGGTGAAACCCCTCCATCCCCTCACTTAACCCAATCAAATAAATGAATTAAGTAAGGAAGATAAGGAAAAAGAGAATCCTAGTAGATATGATCTGAGATATAAAAAGAAAGGGGAAAATACTAATGATTCTGATCATCCCACAAAAACAAAAAAATCTGCCAAGGCTGTGACAGTTAGTAGCAAATAGAAATTAACTCAAAGCCCCTACTTTTGGTTGAGAATCCTATCCCAGAAGTCAAGGAGATCCTGAAATCTCCATATTCCTTCAGTTATGAAAATGAGATCAAAAAAATTAAAATCCCTGTGCCATTTTCAGAACTGATAAAAAATGAAGAAGTTAAAAAATGTCTTTCCAAAATGTTGTTGTCTGAATCCTACTCAAGTACCACTAACTCAGTTAATATTCAGGATGAAAATCCAACAATCATCTTAGGTCCTTTGATAGAAGATAGATATTATTCATCCCCTCTCTTATATACATCACTAAACATACATGATAAGGTGTTGCATAATTGTTTGATGGACTTAAGGGCATCTCACAATCTCATGCCCAAACTAGTCATGGATGAACTTGGATTAGAAATTAGAAAAGCCTACCATGACTTATATTCTTTTGACTCTAGGAAACAAAAGTTTCTCGGGGTCATTAAAGATCTGGTTGTGACCTTGTTTCAGTTTCCCATGAAAAGTGTGGTCATGGACATTCTAGATGTTGATGTTCCCCCAAGTTTGGTATGTTATTGTCAAGATCTTGGATAAAAAAACTTGGGGGAACATTGAAAATGGACCTCACATATGCCACCATTCCTGTGTTTGGGGGTGAACATAGAAGACTTTATAGGGAATCTCAGTTGGCCTACATCATTAGTGATGAAACAAACCCTACCAACCATCCTATTTTTTCTATTGACATTGATTTGGGATCTAGCCTATTGCAGCTCACTAATACTCCCAAATCTCCTCTTGAAATTAGAAAACAATCCATTACTCTTTGTGAAATCCCTCCTCCAACTACCTTTGTTTGGAATATGTTATTTGATGGATCCTCTTCTAAGGAAGGTGTTGGTGTTGGAGTGATCTATGTTTCACCTTATTAAGAGACTATACCTTTCTCCTACAAGTTACAATTTGAATCTACAAATAATGTGTCAGAGTATGAAGATCTTGTTTTGGGTTTAAGGGTTGCAAAGGACATGGGGATTGAAGAGATATCAGTATTTGGGGATGCATAACTAATTTTTCATCAAATCAAAAATATTTATCAAGCCAAGCACCCTAGGATTAAAACTTACATAAATGAAGTATGGGACCTAGTTGACAGTTTCTTCCTAGCTTTCAACATTTCATTTATTCCAAGAGAGGAGAATACCATGGTTGAATATTTGGTTGTTTTAGCAAGCCATTTCAGAGTCCCATTACCACGTAAACTCACGTATGATGTAGGGGTGAAATATATACCCTCTGTACCTGACAATATCAAGCATTGGAAGGTGTTTGAGGATGATAATGAAAGAAAACAAATTCTTGAGTCTATTGATGAGTTCTCTGCATTACATATTGATCAGGATCATGATTTTGAAAGTAGACCTCATGCTGATGTATTTTTAATTAAAATTTCTAATGACCATATTTTTCAGTTGCCTAGCAACCACATTCTGAAGAGACTAGTTCCTTTGGAGATATTGTTTGATGGGAACGATGTGGAAGTAAAGTTTATAGGTTAAGATGATGGCGCTGAAGTAGATGAGTACAATATTGGTATAGAGAAGGATCCCAAATTTGTCAAGTTGTCAAGAATCTTGTCAAGAGAGAAAAGGGTTGAATATGCTGAGCTGTTAAAGGAGTTTGTTGATGTGTTTTCCTCGACATATGAATATATCAGAACATATGACACAAGTATCATTGAGCACAAGATCCCATTAAAGGAAGAGTCCAAGCCATTTAGGAAGAAGTTGAGACAAATAAATCCTATATTGTTGCCCATTATGGAGAAGGAGGTTAAAAAGATTTTGGATGCCCAGATTATCATTCCTATGAGGTATTCTGAATGGGTGGCCAACTTGGTCCCAGTAATAAAGAAGAATGGAGAAATTAGACTTTGTGTGGATTTCCGAAATCTGAACAAAAACTCTAAAAAATATAATTACCCTTTGCCCAAGATGGAACACATATTACAAAGGGTGACAGGGGCATCCAGGATGTCTATGATTGATGGATTTTCTAGCTACAATCAAGTCTTTATCTTACCTGAAGATAGAGAGAAGGAAAGCTTCACCACTCCTTGGGGTAGATTCATGTATGCTAAGATGCCCTTTGGATTGATGAACACGGGAGCAAACTTTCAATGAGCCATGGACATAGATTTTATTGGAGAAAAGGACAATTTTGTGGTCATTTATTTGGATGACATAACATTGTTCTCACAATCTGATAAGGAACATTATGATCATCTGAAAAGAGTCTTATTGAAATGCAGAAAATGTGGTCTCTCTTTAAATCCCAAGAAGTCATTATTTTCCATGAAAGTGGGGAAACTGTTGGGGTACATTGTTTCAGCTAAGAGGGTAAATATTGATCCAAGTAGGGTAGAAGCTATCCAAGCTTTGTCACTCCATATATCCAAGAAAGGCGTTCAATCTTTTTTGGGGAAAATTAATTTTTTGAGAAGGTTTGTTTCAAGTTTTGTTGAGTTGATAAAGTTTATCACAACCATGTTGAGGAAAGGAAATGAAATCAAATGGATCGTTGAATATCATAACTCTTTTGAAAAAATAAAGAAGTCCTTGATTGAAGCACCTGTTTGCATCAATCCTGACTACTCCAAGGAGTTTCTGATGTTCTCTTTTTCTTAATTTAACATTGTAGCATTTGTTTTATTGCAGAAAAATGTTGAGGGGTTAGAGCATCCCATTTCCTTTTTCAATAGGGCACTAAGAGATGCTAAAATAAAGCATGACATCATGGAAAAACATGCCTATGCTTTGATTAAAGCTCTCAAATCTTTCTTAGTTTATGTGCTACATTCAAAAGTCATTGAATATGTCCCTTGGGATTCTGTGAAGGAGATCCTCATTCATCCTGACATAGATGGAAGAAGGAGCAAGTGGATTGACAAGATCCTTGAATTTGATCTTGAAATAAATCCCACCAAATTGGTTAAAGGCCAAGGTTTAGCTAGGTTGTTGGATGAATCTAATTAAAAATCCTTGGGGGTCAATTTCATAAATAGTTATTTAGAGAATCAACAAGCTGAGTTGTTTGATGAAGATCCTCAAGTCACACCCCCATTGGTAGGATGCACTTGGTACAAGGACATTATATTTTTCCTACAGAAGTTGAAACATCCTGATGGCATGGAGAAGAGAAAGGTAAGAGATTTAAAGCTCAAATCAATTAAATATTGTCTGATTGATCAAGTCTTATATTGGAAATACCCTTTAGGAGTTTTATTGAGGTGTATAGACCCATAGGAAGACCAAAAGATCATGTATGATTTTCATGATAGTTTATGTGGGGGGCATCACTTTTAGAGAACCACAACCTACAAGATTCTCAGGGATGGATATTTTGTGCCTAGCCTCTTCACTAATGTTTGTTCTAAAATTGGGGCTTACGTTAAGAATCAGAAGTTCTCTGGAAAGTTGCAGCTCAAGTCTTTGCCATTGAAGCATGTGGTAGCTCCAAGAACTTTTCAACAATGGGGCCTAGATTTTATTGGGGAAATCCACCCTGCTTTAAGTGGTCATCATAGATGGATCTTGACTACCACAGACTACTTTACTAAGTGGATATAAGTTGTCCCCACAAGAAATTTTTCCCACAAAGTAATAATTGGTTTTCTTGAGGATATTGTGGAAAGATTTGGTTGTCCAAACAAAATTGTCACTGATAATGCTTCAGCTTTTAAGGTTGAACCATTGATTAAGTTTTGTGAACAGTTTGGAATCACATTGATTCACTCTACTCCTTACTACCCCCAAGGTAATGGACTAGAAGAGTCCCATAACAAGAGCCTTATTAAGATAATCAAAATAATGTTAGAGTACAACAAGAAGGCATGGGATTCAAAGCTTAAATTTTCTTTATGGGATAATAGAGTGACAACTAAGAGATCTCTTGGTGTCTCTCCTTTACATATTGTGTATGGAGTTGAGGTCATATTTCCTTCTCAACTTGCCTTGTCTGTGGAAAAATTCTTCCAAGATTACTAGGGAGAACCAGATAATATGATTAGAAGAATACAATAGTTGGTAGAAGTGCAACAGACTAGGGAACAACTACTGGACAAATCACATGACCATCAACAAAAGATCAAGCAATATTTTGACAAAAAGGTCAATAAAGAGGATTTCCAACTGGGAGATCTAGTACTTAAATGGGATGGACCTTGGCAAGATAAAGGCAAGCACGATAAATTTGAGGCCTTATGGATCGACCACTTCAAAATTTCTGAATTTTTTTCAAATAACACTTACAAGTTGCAGGATTTGGAGGATGTTGAAGTTTTTGGTAGCCCTATAAATGGGCATTTTTTGAATTTTTTTTTTACTCAAGCCATGAGTGGCTTCCCATGTCATTGTAAATATAATTTTTCTTTTGTTTTGGTTTTTATAAGTGACTCCGCAACCCAATACTAAGGCACTGAAACTGCAAAAGGAGTTCTTAGAGCATCACAGGGAGGTCTCTATCCCCCATGGAGCCTATATGTTAACACAAGGATATGCAGAATGTTTCTTAAGAATCAGACAAAAATTGAGGTTTACCCTCAAGAGCATTATGGTGTAAATCATGTGGCATTCTACTCATGATTTCCAGAGGGAAAATGAAAATATTGGTGGCCTCAATAGCTCAAGCACCCTCTCTCCACATATCACATCTCCCTTTTCGTTACCTCCTCTCACCTCCCAACACCTGTCCCACACACATTACACTCTCCCTTACATGTCACCTCCTCCCCACCTATCACACCTCCCTCATTCCTCTGCCACCTCTACCTTTCCATTGCCACCCCAACCTCGTCCTAGCCTCCGCTCCCCCAATCGCTTCCTTCCACATGGTCTTCGCTCACTCATTGGGCCATGCGAGTTTTCTCTAAGCACCTCGCTCCACATCACCCAGGCACATACGTTATCATACTTCCACCTGCAAATCTTGCATTAGCCACAAAAAAATACTATTCATGGCCTCGAGGTGTTAGGATGAATTCACATAAGTCATTGGCATTGTCTAAGAACAATTATGGGTGTCAAGCCAAATCCTAATCGCAATGAAGACAGTTATTGAAGTTGTGGGAAACATTTGAGAACTTGCCTCATCCCATAAATGGAAAATGTTGCAGAGAGCAACCATGAAGGCACACTTACGATCTCAAGCTTCCTTATGGGCAATTTTTCCTGTAAAGCACATAATTATGCCTGGATGGCGCATGACATAATGAGGTCTACACAACCTAACATAGCGGGCACCACTGAAGGCTTTGAAGGCGGTGATATGATCACATTCTTGGTGATTGCAACATTTTAGTATATATAGGCATTTTTGATATTTTGTTAAGGTTGAATGGTTGAGCTAGACTCCTTGCTATTGTAATATTTTGATTGAGAACAACTGGTTCTCTGGTTATGTATTTGTTTTTAGAGACACCTTGGTTAATCTAAGTCAACTTTCTTACTCCATATTATTTTCCTCTGATATTGAGAGAGTTCATGTTTGATTGATTCACATGGATTGTTGTAATTGTATTATGATAAATGTTTGGTTATAGTACTGTTATGATTTCTTTCAGCTTCCTTGAAATTTGAATCCAAGAGGACCTTGTGTTTAATTTTTTCCTCCTTAAGCTACTGGAAAATATGATGTTCATAGAGTAACTCTACACCTTTCTCACTAAATCTTCCTCCTAATCACCCTTAATCCAACTTACTAACTGAAGTTGATTCAAGACCTCAATGGATGGTGCATGTTAGTCTAGATTTATGAGTTAGAACTCTATTATTATTGAGTTTTCTCCATTTGACCACTCAAAACTCAATTACCTGTGACATATAAATTGATGGGTACTAGGCTTACCTTCAATGCAATCTAAAGGTAACTTCTAGTGCTAACCGATACACTTGTGAATTGATTTCAGAAATCTCAACAAGTATTCTCTGAAGGACAATTACCCCCTCCCCAATATGGATCATATTTTTAGAGGGTGGTAGGTGCAAATAGAATTTCCTTGTTAGATGGATACTTTGGTTATAACCAGATAGAAATGTGAGAGGAAGTTAAAGAAAAAACAACATTCACCACCCCATGGGGAACATTCATGTAAGAAAATATGCCTTTTGGGCTGATGAATGCAAGCGTCACTTTTCAGAGGGCCATGGACATAGATTTTGTGGGGGAAAAGGAAAAAATTATGGTTATATACTTGGATGACATCACCATTTTCTCCAAGTCTGATGATGAACATTTGCAGCATTTGGAGCAGGTTTTCAAGAAATGCAGGAGATCTGGAATATTTCTGAATCGTAGGAAGACTCACTTTGCCATGCCAGAAGGAAAACTCTGTGGCCACATCATATCAACAAGAGGTATAAAAATTGATCCAAAGAGGGTTTGTGTCATTCAAGAGATTGAGATCCCCATAAATAAAAAGGTTGTCTAGTATTTTATTGGTAAGATAAACTTCCTCATACGTTTTGTGCCAAATTTTGTTGAAATTATAAAGCCTATCACTAACATGTTGAAGAAAGATGTTGTGATAAAATGGTCACTAGAGGAAAAATCAACATTCCAAAGGATCAAACAAGCTTTATTTGAAGCATGTGTATTATCCAACCCTCACTATACCAAAGATTTCTTCATATTCTCTTTTGCTTCAGAGGATACCATTGTTGTTGTGCTATTGCAGAAAAATAAAGAAGGTCATGAACAACCCATAGTCATTTTTAGTAGATATATCCAAGATGTTGAGCTATAGTATGATATATTAGACAAGCAGGCTTATGCCATGGTCAAATCACTCAAATCCTTCAGGGTTTATGTGTTACAGTCTAGCATAACAACCTTTGTTCCTAGCATCAATGTCAAAGAGATTATGGTCCAGCCAGACAGTGAGGGAAAAAGAGGGAAGTGGATTGTCAAACTATTGGAGTATGACCTGCACATAACACCCACCAAGCTGATCAAAGGACAAGGAATTTCCAATTTTTTATCACAAACAAATTGTAAGGTGCTAGAATTGCATCAAATATTTAGCCAATCAAATGCA
>ML800696.1:322872-343536 GCA_009831015.1 Picea engelmannii
ACATATGCCAAGATCACCAACACGTGCCTCTAATAAAGCACCATATTATCATCAATATATGTGCCTCAACCATGCATAAAACCATCACCAAGATATGTCTCATCATGCACTAACATCACCAATCATGTACCATAACCTCATCAAGATATGCATCCAAACCATGTACCAAACATTTGACAATATCCATAAGCTATGTACCTCAAACATGTTCCATAGAACTCATGATATGCCTCAAACCTATACCAAAAGATATCCCATAAACCATGCACCATAACATCACCAAAATATACCTCAACATGTACCATACCATCACCAATATATAACCTTCAAAACATGCATATATACAGACCTATAATCCTATAGCAACCTTACTACATCATATCTTAGACCAACCTGGAACAAGCATCCCCTTTACTCTACCTCATCCTTGCTACCTTAGATTCTCCAATAGATTAAGTGTTCACTAGATATATATTCAATGAACTTGTGTGTAAGAATGAGAGACTTTTGATGTGTATTCATAATCTTCCATATAACTTCTTTTCAACCACTTTACCCTTAATTAATTTCTTGGTACAATTGTTTTACCCTTTTTCCTAATTTTAGGGTAATAATTGTTTTTCCCTTTTTCCTAATTTTAGGTTCATAATTGTTTTACCTTTTTTCCTAATTTTAGGGTCACAATTGTTTTACCCTTTTTCCTAATGTTTGGGTCATAATTGTTTTACCCTTTTTCCTCATTTTAGGGTCATAATTGTTTTACCCTTTTTCTTAATTTTAGGGTCAACCTGTGCTTTCTTGTTACAACCACTTTTCCCTTAATTGATGACTTTGTAACTATTTAGGGCTTCTTAGAGGATTCCAAATTCGTGAGGCCATAACTCCTCAACCATGAGGAACCACATGGTGTACCCCCTACTATTGGAAACGACATGATGAGAAATATCCATCCATGAGTATGTTACTTGAATTTATTATTTCATTCACGTTCAAATTCCTAAAACAAATCTAGGTTCCACAACCACACCTTACACCTTTGGGGCTTCTTGTAGACTTTTTCAATTACACTTGTCTCTCAGACTTCTTCTAGGGATGGCATCAATCAACATCCCAAAAATTTTGATGATACAAATGAAAAACAAATTTTCAACGATCTCGTCCACATCTCTGAGGATTTCAAACTTCTCCAAGGGTTGACATCAATGTCCAAGGGTTTACATCAGTGACAACCAATTTTTGAACAAACTCCTCCTTTTGCATTGATGGAAACCGTAATTCCATGAATTGATGGCAACACACATACTCATATGTGTACTCATGCTCATGCTCCCCCCTATGACCATCACTCCCCTTTTCTCCATGTTATTTCTCTTATCTATCCCCCTTTGACATTAATGACAAAGGGTATCTCACTTTGGGGATGCTCCCCATGTATTCATGCTTATGATCTCTCTCTGTCTCCATGCCTCTGTTCTTTCTCTTTGTATTCATGCCTTTTTTATTTTATCTTCAATGACATTATGGGAAAAAGGATTACTCCCCTTGTCATTATGTCTCCCCCTATCTGCATGCTTCTAATGTTTCTTTCCTGATCTCTTTCTCTGAAAATTTCTCTCCCCTTTACTTCTCTACAAGATGTAGAACAATATGGGGCTTATTGCATACTCTTTCTTTCCTCTCTTCCAGTGCTTCTTGTCCATTGATGCTTCCTCTTGTAATTATCTGACATATATAAAAAGCACTCAAAATTTATTGACTTTAAATCTTCATGGCTTTCCATATTCATTGTTTAGAAATCAATGACCATACTATTCAATAATGTCCCTTTGAGGATATAGCTTATGATAACAATTTCTATTTCTCTATTTTTTTTGTTCCTTTCACTTATTGTTTTTCTATGACCAGATGATTCCAATAGTCAATCTATTGTTATGCATTTTCTCTGACTCATGTATTTTTTACCTTTCAATTTTCTCACGAATCCATCTCCTATCCATTCGTCACAAACTATCCATGACTCTTCTACTAAACTGTCAACAATTATAACCCATCTGTCACTGTACTATTATGAATACTTCTCCAAATATGCTGCAATTGATCATACATATTCCTGCTTCTCAACTGAATCACATTTATCCACTGATCTACACTAACACATCCTTGAATCCATAATGAATATCTTCCTAGAGTTTTCTATGAATATCTGCATGTAATGTGTGCCAATGATATTTTTTGTAACTCCTAGTTGATACCTGCATGGAAGGTTTTCCGAAATATTCTCTTCAAGTAGTCAATCTATCATAAGCTATTCTACAGTGATGTTTTCAAACAACTCTAAGTATTCTTTCCCAAAATTTGCAAATACTTTTGACTGCTTGAAATATAGTTCTCTTATCTATCTCAGCTACTACTTAGACTCCCCCTGTTTAATATTCATATTACTGGGAGTCTCCAAGTTAGATAGCTTAGAACAATGGAAGAATCCACCCTAGCATAGAGTAATCTTCTTATTTGTTTATAGATTCATCATCTTTATAAACTCTGACATATTTCTTTTCATCCTCCTCCTGTATTTTGATATCTTCCTTCCTTCTTGAATATTCATCATGACCTTGAACTACAACATATCCTGAGAGTGAAATATCTGTAACTTGTTCTTCATTTACCTTCTCCGTGGATTCTAACAATGCGATCTTTGAGACCTATTCTTCTTTCACTTAATATTCTTGTCTTTCTTGTACTACTACAGACCCTACTTTTTCTAGGGCTTGTTCTTCATTCATATATTCTTCTTGTCTCTCTTTTCTTATCCAAAAATTCTTGTATTTGATAGCAACATTTTCCTTCATGGAGGGCTCTATCTCGCTTCTACAATTATGAGCCATGCGACCATAACTGTGGAATTTGTAACATTCAAAATTATGGGGAGACACATAAACATTCCTTTCTTGAACATTTCTACCACATACTCTACAATCTACATATTTATTCCCAAAGTTAGTACCTTCAAAACAATGAACCAAAAATAAATTTTGACACCTGGGAGTGAATGATCTTCTTTTTGGTGTAGTCCTTTTGAATTCCTGCCTTGGTTGAGCATAATCTTCTCTTTGGTTTTTTCCTTCACAATGATTGAAGCTTCTTTGTTTCCTAGATGTAGAAGGTCTTTTGTATTCATTCCTTTCTGAATGTTGTTGACCATGATTCCTTTCTTTGAGAACTTCTGCATAACTCTTTTGTTCTATTTCTTTTGTAATGGATATTGAACCTTTGTAAAAATGAATTTTCTTGTATCCTAGTCTAGACTTGTCACTACATGTCCTTTGAAAACTGAGAATGTCTCCTAACACTTGAGAACTTTTCAAGTTCTTGTTGAGATTGTTGAATTCAACTCTCAATGACATGACTTCTTCTTCAATCTTCTTGAACTCTTTTTATTTCTTTATCATCTGGATCTATATTACTTCTTCAAGTTGGGTTCTCAAGGAGATGATTTCTTCTTTGAATTATTTGTTTTTCTTCCTTTCTTTCTTCAAATCATTTAAAGAATTGATCAATGATACCTCAAGATCCACTTTACCTTCTTATTCATCACTTTCAAGAGTTCTTTTCTACGTTTCCCTAGCCATAAATAATACATTATGGCTAGGGAGATGATTTCATCTTTGAATTATTTGTTTTTATTTCGTTCTTTCTTCAACTTAGTTAAGGAACTGATCAATTCTACCTCAAGTTCCACTTCACCTTCTTATTTGTCACATTCAGAAGTTATTTTCTCAGTTTCCCTAGCCATAAATAGTACATTTTATGAATCATTGTTTCTTTCATCATCTTGATCATATGAGGAACTATCTTCTATTGAGTAGATATTTTTCTTGAAGGATTTCCTATTATATCCTTTCTTGTTTCCCCTTTCATATTTCTTTTCTTTATTGGGAACTTCTTCTTCATTGCCTTCTGACTTCTTAGAATAAGAAAATTTATTAGAAAAGTGACAAATTTTACCACAATTGAAACATTTTAAAGGGGAAGCATACCTTTGTACTTTTCAGTTCCTATTTTCAGCTTCCTTACAAAGTTGGTTATTTCTTCATATTCATCTGAATCATCACTACAGCTACAACTTGGCTTTGAATTTGGCATCTATTTATTCTTCTTTGTAATCTTGGATGCCTTGAACATGTATTCCTTTCTGGTGGATTATCTTACTCTGTCCTCATTTCATAGGTTATGAGTATCCTATTATAACCTAGGTCTGCACACCTACCCTTTTCCCTCCTTTATCCCATACATTCATCAATTTTGAGTTTCATGGTTGCTTGCTTAGCTCATTCTCCACTCTTTAATTATTCATATTCATGGCCCCTATTTTTCATTGCTTATTTGTACCATCGTTTTTCCTTTGATAGAGGGTCACATGTTTTGGTTTGAGTTTCGAACACTCATCATCATATCTACCACTAAATGATCATGTAGCAAGTCCGCTGAGTCTTTCATGTGTGTGCAAGAGATATCCAGGTTCGAAAAATCCATTGAAATCTCAGTAAGCTTCCACAGAAGCTAGGAGCGAATCAGATCAGGCGATGTCAGACTCGAAATATGTGCAAAAAATGGGCTGACTTGATGGACGGTGAATATCTGGCATTGATGTAAAATCGACGGTTCCCGTGGCATTAGGGGTTTCATAATGTGGAAAAAATATTTTTTATCGCGAAGTCCCTAACAAGATTTCGGACCCCCCCAACTATTCTACCTTTAATGGTGGGGTGGGGGGTCTCGAATGGCGGCTTCCCAGCCATGGGTCCCACCTAACGTGGTGCCCTCTCATGAGTTTAGACACCCCCCTCTCTAATATGCTTACCACCTACCCCATCCTCCGAAATCTTGCTAGATTACCTCTTGATAGAGACCCTCTCACCACGTTCCATCTATTCTCCACTCACCTCCACTCACTACTCCCACCTGTCACCACCTTACACTTGTCTTCCACTCATACTCTCATCACCTCCCATGTATATAACCCTCCTCTCATTAAACTCCACCTATCACCTCCCATACGCATGTCATTCCACGTCACCTCCACTCACATTCTCATTTCCTCTCTCCATGTCGTCTACATCCACGTAGTCCACATCCACTCATATCATATTGTATTGGATGCTTGAATCTATGCCTTACTCCATGACCATTGAGTTGACAACCTTTCCAGCAAATCTTTTTGAAAGTAAAGATGGTAGATGACGAGTCAAAACGAAGTGCACTTAATGGCCAAGGCTCTGTTACAAAAAGATATTTATGTGTCGGTCTCAGTTACAGAACACTCCAGAAATTCAGTGAAGAAGAAGATCAGGTGAATATCTTCCCATGCAGTCGGTTTCCCTCCAGAATCATCAAACATCATGCAGGCATTCCAGGACTCGACACAGAACCTTGCTCTGTCACTCCTAGTTTTTCTTCCAATCACAGTTTATACAACACATGCATCAGTTCAGTCTCAAAGATAGTAACAGTTTTAAGTTGATCAATTCTAGGATTCTGTTAGATTAAATAAATGAGTGGTATTTTGTGTGTAATAAGAACCACTCTTGTTGATTAATCCCAGTGTGATGTATACATGTTGTACTCCATGCAAATGTTTTAGTTAAGTTAATAATTTGTTCTAAAATTAGTTATCTAGTGTTAGGTCTCATTTCCATATGGAAGAGAACCTCTGCAACTCTATTAAATATGCATTCTTTGTATGTTTTAAAGTTGGGAGATTTTGTAAGAAAAGTATAAGCAGTAGAATAATTGGACCTAATCATTTAATTGTAAAGTTTTCTACCTAGTGAATATATGTTGATGACGGTTGTGTTCTCTTACTCAAATCTTTATGTGTTGATTCTTATCTTGAATGTAGATTTTGTGAAGTGTGAAATGTACATTTCCTTATTCTTTCAGCTATTATTTTAGTTTATCTTTTGTTGATTATGCAACCTGTTATAAATATATTGTTCATCTTTATATAGCTTTGCGGACAACTTTAACATTGAATATGTAGATGTGTGGATGAGGTTGTTTGTGCAGAGTCTAGATGGGGAAGTAAGAAAATGGTTCGGGGTTCTTCCTCTAGCCTCTATTGCCAATATTGAGGCATTGGATGAAAATTTCATAAAAAATTGGGGATATAGGAGATATTATCTCTACTACATCACTGAGTTTGGGGCTCTAAAGAGAAACAATGGAAAATATATTTCAGATTTCACCAAGAGATTCAATAAGATGTATGGAAGAATTCCAGATGAGATTAAACCGACTGAAGCCTCTACCAATATCACTTATGCCAATGAATTTGATGCAGAGTTCTCCCTCCTACTAAGAGAGAGAGAATATCCACCACAATGTTTTCCATGCAGGAAGCATCCATTGAGGTTGAATCTAATATCTTGGCATCATAAATATTAAAGACTATATCTGATAAAGATAAGAAGAAAAAAAGAGTGGATTTCCCTGCCTCCTCTAACCTAGCCACATCTGATCCCAAAATTGATGAAATGAACAAAACTTTGAAGGATATGACATCTGAAATAGATAAGCTGAAGTGGGAATATAAACATCCAAACATAGATTTTAAAGGGGCTATAAATAAAAATAAAAACCAATTTAGAAGGTCTAATGATGCCCCTCAAATAATGCAGAGAGAAAGGAGAAATGTTGATGATAAAAGGGTAGTGCCTCCTTTGCAAAATAATCATTTTGAGGATATGGATGTAGACAGTGATGTTTTGGATGATATTGTCATGCTTTTCAATGAAACGGATTATTATACCATCCACCTAACACAACAAGAACATGAGGTAGCACAACTATCAAATCAGTTTGATAATTAGATAGGGGAAGTGGGAGTTATTAAAGGCCAAACCCAAAAGAAATATGATTTGAGGACAAGAGAAGGGAGTCCCAAATCCATGACCTATGATCAAAACAAATAGGATGAAGTTCCTCCCAATCCTAATCGAAGTAAAGGTATGTCATCTAAAACTCAACAACCTCCCTCATCTAAACATGCAACCCCTAAAATAAAGGAAGTTGATAGGCCACCATCCTCTTTAATCCTAGAAAAATCAAGATCAAGATCCCTATGCCTTTGATAGAATTGATGAAGAATGAATTTTTCAAAAAATCTATCATGAAAGTTTTGCAGCCAATTGCTCCTAGTGTATCTTCTGATGTAATCAATTTGTAGGATGAAAACCCAGCCATTACAGTGGTTCCACACATTGAGGATGTATCTTATGCTTCTCCACCATTCTATATATCTTTAAATGTTCATGACAAGATCCTGCATAAATGTCTTATGGACTCAGGAGCCCCACACAATGTTATTCCCAAAATTGTTATGGAATAACTAGGTCTGGAGATCACCAAACCTTACCAAGACCTATATTCCTTTGATTCTAAGAAAGTAAAATGTCTGGGACTAATAAAGGATATGGTGGTTTCTTTGGCACAATTACCAATGAAGAGTGTAGTGATGGAAATTGTTGTGGAAGACATTCCCCCAAAGTTTGGTATGCTCTTATCCAGAACATGGGCTAACAAGGTTGGAGGATCATTACAAATGGAACTCACTTATGCCACCATCCCTGTGTTTGGAGGAGAACATAGGAAGATATACAGAGAGGTAAGGTCAACCTACATTGTTAGTGACCATAAGAACCCAAGAAATCACCCCATTTATGTTGTTTAGGATGATATTGGTTCATCTATTTTTCATTTAAATGATGATGAACCTAAAATATCTGTTAGCCAACATAGATATCAGCCACTAACATGTCAACAAAACAAAGTATTGAAAATGTATTTTTATGGATCTTCATCTAAGGAAGGATCAGGTGCATGTATACTCCTTATTTCCCCTTCAGAAGAGGTAATCACACTCTGTTATAAGCTGGAGTTCGAAACTACTAATAATATAGTTGAATATGAATCTTTGGTGTTGGGATTGAGGGCTGCCAAAGACATGGCCATTAACTGTCTAGTAGTTTTTGGTGATTCGAGTTGGTCATGAATGAGGAAAATCTATCAAGCTAAGCTACAGAGGCTCAAGAAATACAAAAATGAGGTATGGGATCTGATAGATATTTTCTTTCTAGCATTTAACATTTCCTTCATTCCCAGAGAGAAGAATCAAAAGGCAGATTCTTTGGCCTTAGCTGCCAGCACTTTCATGCCTCCCATTGGCCCAAATATTAAATATCAAGTGGAGATCAAGCATAGAACAACCATACCAGACAACATAAAGAACTGGAAATTCTTTAGCGATTATCTAGAGCTACAGATATTTCTACACACCATTGAGGTACTCGAACTAGGTGGCCAACTTAGTACCTATAAGGAAGAAAAATGGGGAGATATTGTTAACACAAGGATCTGCATACTGTTTCTTAAGAATCAGACAGAAATTGAGGTTTAACCTCAAGAGAATTATGGTGTAAATCATGTGGAATTCTACCCATGATTTCCACAAGGAAAACAAAAACATTGGAGGACTAAGCAGCTCAAGCACACTCTCTCCACCTATCACATCTCCCTTTCCGATACCTCCTCTCACATCCTGACACCTGTCCCAATCACATTCCACTCTCCCTTACACGTCACCTCCTCCCTGCCTATCACACCTCCCTCGTTCCTCTGCCACCTCTGCCTTTCCCTTGCCACCTCAACCTCGTCCTAGCCTCTGCTCCCCCAATCGCTTCCTTCCACATGGTCGTCGCTCACTCGTTGGGCCATGCACTTTTTATCCAAGCACCTCACTCCACATCACCCCTACACATATGCTATCATAATTCCACCTGCAAATCTCACATTGGTCACAGACAAAGACCATTCATGGCCTTAAGGAATTAGGATGGACTCGTAAAATTCATTGGCACCCCTTGAGAACCGTTATGGGTGCCAGGCCCAGTCCTAATCCCAATGAAGAAAGTTATTGATAATTGTGGGTAGTAGTTGAGACCTCACCTCTTCCCATAAATGGAAAATGTTGCAAAGATAAGCCATGAAGTCACACTTACGATTCGAATATTCCTTATGGGAAATGTTTTTTGTAAAGCACATAACTATGCCTGGCTTGCGTCTAACATAATGAGGTCTGCACAACCTGACAGAGTGGGTGTTGACTGAAGTCTTTGAAGGAAGTGATCTTATCACATTCCTGGTGGTTGCAACATTTTAGTACATATAGGCAGTTTTGATATTTTGTTAACGTCGAATGGTTGAGCTAGACTCCCTGCTATTGTAATATTTTGATTGAGAACAACTAGTTCTCTGGTTATGTATTTGTTTTTTGAGACATCTTGGTTAATCTAATTCATCTTTCTTACTCCATCTTATTTTCCTATGATACTGAGAGAGTTCATGTTTGATTGATTCACATGGATTTTTGTAACTGTATTATGATAAATGTTTAATTATAGTATTGTTATGATTTCTTTCATCTTCCTTGAAATTTGAATCCAAGAGGACCTTGTGTTTAAGTTTTTCCACCTTAGGCTGCTGGAAAACCTGATGTTCATAGTGGACCTCTACACCTTTATCACTAAATATTCCTCCTACTCACCCTTACTCTAACTTACTGACTAAAGTTGATTCAAGACCTCAATGGTTGTTGCATGCTAGTCCAGATTTCTGAGTTAGAACGCTATTATTATCGAGTTTTCTCCATTTGACCACTCAAAACTCAATTAAATGTGACATATAAAATTATGGGTACTGGTATTACCTTCAATGCATTCTGAAGGTGACATCTAGTGCTAACATTTATGGTGACGTTGTCTCGGAATGAATTGAAGACTTTTCCCTGGGATAGAATGACAAAGAAGCTCTGATTCTGAAGGTGCATCAGATATCAGTACTATTGAAGATTGTAACTTGCACCTGGCGAATCCACTATTTCGACTCCACTCTTTCAGTTCTGGCTCATAAAGGCAGACACACGAGGTCCACTTCAATGCCACCTCTAGCAACGTCTGAAGTTGACCCAGAGGAAATTATCAGAAAGGGAAAGACCACTCAAAAAGGTACCTCCATTGTTGTACCAAGTTTTTCTGATAATTTTCATAATCCCTTTTTACAAACTCCAGCAGTTGTTTCTGATTCTCCTATTATAAAAAATGCAGGAGTTTCAAGGAATTTAAGTTTTGGGAACTTTCCTTCTTATTTCTCCCTTCCTATTCTTGGTTTGGAAGGAGATATATTTGACACCCCTTTCTCCCCCAAAGTTGTTAAGTGGAAGGAGTGAGCTTTGACCTTAGAAGACTTTCCTACTCCTCCTCATATTAGAGTTGTTACAGTTGCAAAAGGGGATACTTATGTTCCCTCAAGCCCCTTGTCTTCACCTCCCAAGAACACTATCTCAGTTTCACATAGCCCAACTCCATCCCCTCTGGGTTCTCCTCCAGTTCACATACAAATGGAAAGATCTAATCCCCGCAAAACTAGAATGGAAGCTATAGTAGCTACTAGGTATGACCCTCTTGTCCTTCCTCAACCTCTAAATTATCTACCAATGGATGGCTACCTTAAGAAGTTTCCCAAGTTCAAAGGTGAGGGAGACATAGCTGCAGAAGAACATCTTGAAGCCTTTTATAGTTATACAGACAACCATGCCATTGAGAATGAAGATGTATGGATGAGGATTTTTGTTCATAGCCTTGATGGTGAGGCTAGGAAGTTGTTTAGGGATTTTCCCCCTAGATCTATCGCCGGGATTGAGGCTTTAGATGATTCTTTTCTGAGGCAGTGGGGGGACAAAAAGGAATTTTTTTATTATATCACAAAATTTTGATCCCTAAAGAGGAAAGAAGGAGAGTATGTCTCTGATTTCTCTCAAAGATTCAACAAAATGTACAATAAGATCCCTCCTGAGATAAATCCTATAGAGACCTCTACCAAAATCACCTATGCCAATGCTTTTGACCCTGATTTTTTCCTTTTACTGAGAGAAAGGAGATCTGTTTCCTTAGCTCATATGCAATATGTAGTCGTGGAGGTAGAATATAACATAGTGGCATCTGATCAACTTAGAGGGAAATTTGATAAGGACAGGAGAAAGAGTAGAACTAAAGCCTCAACCTATGATTCCTCTATTGTCCACCCCCAAGTTGATGAACTTACCAAATTAGTAAAATATCTTTCTGCTGAGATGGAAAAGATAAAGTTTGAGGGAAAACAAACCTATAGAAATACACAAAATGCTGATAACAAAGGTGGTTTTAGGAGACCTAATAATTCTCCTCGGACTCTTATAAGAGATCCCGAAAATAGAGAAAGGGATGACCAAAAGATCCAAACTCCCTTACAAAAAATCCTTTTGGCTGACAAGGAAGGAGAAGATGAAGAAGATGATCCCGATATCCATTTCTTGGGTGAAACCCCTCCATCCCCTCACTTAACCCAATCAAATAAATGAATTAAGTAAGGAAGATAAGGAAAAAGAGAATCCTAGTAGATATGATCTGAGATATAAAAAGAAAGGGGAAAATACTAATGATTCTGATCATCCCACAAAAACAAAAAAATCTGCCAAGGCTGTGACAGTTAGTAGCAAATAGAAATTAACTCAAAGCCCCTACTTTTGGTTGAGAATCCTATCCCAGAAGTCAAGGAGATCCTGAAATCTCCATATTCCTTCAGTTATGAAAATGAGATCAAAAAAATTAAAATCCCTGTGCCATTTTCAGAACTGATAAAAAATGAAGAAGTTAAAAAATGTCTTTCCAAAATGTTGTTGTCTGAATCCTACTCAAGTACCACTAACTCAGTTAATATTCAGGATGAAAATCCAACAATCATCTTAGGTCCTTTGATAGAAGATAGATATTATTCATCCCCTCTCTTATATACATCACTAAACATACATGATAAGGTGTTGCATAATTGTTTGATGGACTTAAGGGCATCTCACAATCTCATGCCCAAACTAGTCATGGATGAACTTGGATTAGAAATTAGAAAAGCCTACCATGACTTATATTCTTTTGACTCTAGGAAACAAAAGTTTCTCGGGGTCATTAAAGATCTGGTTGTGACCTTGTTTCAGTTTCCCATGAAAAGTGTGGTCATGGACATTCTAGATGTTGATGTTCCCCCAAGTTTGGTATGTTATTGTCAAGATCTTGGATAAAAAAACTTGGGGGAACATTGAAAATGGACCTCACATATGCCACCATTCCTGTGTTTGGGGGTGAACATAGAAGACTTTATAGGGAATCTCAGTTGGCCTACATCATTAGTGATGAAACAAACCCTACCAACCATCCTATTTTTTCTATTGACATTGATTTGGGATCTAGCCTATTGCAGCTCACTAATACTCCCAAATCTCCTCTTGAAATTAGAAAACAATCCATTACTCTTTGTGAAATCCCTCCTCCAACTACCTTTGTTTGGAATATGTTATTTGATGGATCCTCTTCTAAGGAAGGTGTTGGTGTTGGAGTGATCTATGTTTCACCTTATTAAGAGACTATACCTTTCTCCTACAAGTTACAATTTGAATCTACAAATAATGTGTCAGAGTATGAAGATCTTGTTTTGGGTTTAAGGGTTGCAAAGGACATGGGGATTGAAGAGATATCAGTATTTGGGGATGCATAACTAATTTTTCATCAAATCAAAAATATTTATCAAGCCAAGCACCCTAGGATTAAAACTTACATAAATGAAGTATGGGACCTAGTTGACAGTTTCTTCCTAGCTTTCAACATTTCATTTATTCCAAGAGAGGAGAATACCATGGTTGAATATTTGGTTGTTTTAGCAAGCCATTTCAGAGTCCCATTACCACGTAAACTCACGTATGATGTAGGGGTGAAATATATACCCTCTGTACCTGACAATATCAAGCATTGGAAGGTGTTTGAGGATGATAATGAAAGAAAACAAATTCTTGAGTCTATTGATGAGTTCTCTGCATTACATATTGATCAGGATCATGATTTTGAAAGTAGACCTCATGCTGATGTATTTTTAATTAAAATTTCTAATGACCATATTTTTCAGTTGCCTAGCAACCACATTCTGAAGAGACTAGTTCCTTTGGAGATATTGTTTGATGGGAACGATGTGGAAGTAAAGTTTATAGGTTAAGATGATGGCGCTGAAGTAGATGAGTACAATATTGGTATAGAGAAGGATCCCAAATTTGTCAAGTTGTCAAGAATCTTGTCAAGAGAGAAAAGGGTTGAATATGCTGAGCTGTTAAAGGAGTTTGTTGATGTGTTTTCCTCGACATATGAATATATCAGAACATATGACACAAGTATCATTGAGCACAAGATCCCATTAAAGGAAGAGTCCAAGCCATTTAGGAAGAAGTTGAGACAAATAAATCCTATATTGTTGCCCATTATGGAGAAGGAGGTTAAAAAGATTTTGGATGCCCAGATTATCATTCCTATGAGGTATTCTGAATGGGTGGCCAACTTGGTCCCAGTAATAAAGAAGAATGGAGAAATTAGACTTTGTGTGGATTTCCGAAATCTGAACAAAAACTCTAAAAAATATAATTACCCTTTGCCCAAGATGGAACACATATTACAAAGGGTGACAGGGGCATCCAGGATGTCTATGATTGATGGATTTTCTAGCTACAATCAAGTCTTTATCTTACCTGAAGATAGAGAGAAGGAAAGCTTCACCACTCCTTGGGGTAGATTCATGTATGCTAAGATGCCCTTTGGATTGATGAACACGGGAGCAAACTTTCAATGAGCCATGGACATAGATTTTATTGGAGAAAAGGACAATTTTGTGGTCATTTATTTGGATGACATAACATTGTTCTCACAATCTGATAAGGAACATTATGATCATCTGAAAAGAGTCTTATTGAAATGCAGAAAATGTGGTCTCTCTTTAAATCCCAAGAAGTCATTATTTTCCATGAAAGTGGGGAAACTGTTGGGGTACATTGTTTCAGCTAAGAGGGTAAATATTGATCCAAGTAGGGTAGAAGCTATCCAAGCTTTGTCACTCCATATATCCAAGAAAGGCGTTCAATCTTTTTTGGGGAAAATTAATTTTTTGAGAAGGTTTGTTTCAAGTTTTGTTGAGTTGATAAAGTTTATCACAACCATGTTGAGGAAAGGAAATGAAATCAAATGGATCGTTGAATATCATAACTCTTTTGAAAAAATAAAGAAGTCCTTGATTGAAGCACCTGTTTGCATCAATCCTGACTACTCCAAGGAGTTTCTGATGTTCTCTTTTTCTTAATTTAACATTGTAGCATTTGTTTTATTGCAGAAAAATGTTGAGGGGTTAGAGCATCCCATTTCCTTTTTCAATAGGGCACTAAGAGATGCTAAAATAAAGCATGACATCATGGAAAAACATGCCTATGCTTTGATTAAAGCTCTCAAATCTTTCTTAGTTTATGTGCTACATTCAAAAGTCATTGAATATGTCCCTTGGGATTCTGTGAAGGAGATCCTCATTCATCCTGACATAGATGGAAGAAGGAGCAAGTGGATTGACAAGATCCTTGAATTTGATCTTGAAATAAATCCCACCAAATTGGTTAAAGGCCAAGGTTTAGCTAGGTTGTTGGATGAATCTAATTAAAAATCCTTGGGGGTCAATTTCATAAATAGTTATTTAGAGAATCAACAAGCTGAGTTGTTTGATGAAGATCCTCAAGTCACACCCCCATTGGTAGGATGCACTTGGTACAAGGACATTATATTTTTCCTACAGAAGTTGAAACATCCTGATGGCATGGAGAAGAGAAAGGTAAGAGATTTAAAGCTCAAATCAATTAAATATTGTCTGATTGATCAAGTCTTATATTGGAAATACCCTTTAGGAGTTTTATTGAGGTGTATAGACCCATAGGAAGACCAAAAGATCATGTATGATTTTCATGATAGTTTATGTGGGGGGCATCACTTTTAGAGAACCACAACCTACAAGATTCTCAGGGATGGATATTTTGTGCCTAGCCTCTTCACTAATGTTTGTTCTAAAATTGGGGCTTACGTTAAGAATCAGAAGTTCTCTGGAAAGTTGCAGCTCAAGTCTTTGCCATTGAAGCATGTGGTAGCTCCAAGAACTTTTCAACAATGGGGCCTAGATTTTATTGGGGAAATCCACCCTGCTTTAAGTGGTCATCATAGATGGATCTTGACTACCACAGACTACTTTACTAAGTGGATATAAGTTGTCCCCACAAGAAATTTTTCCCACAAAGTAATAATTGGTTTTCTTGAGGATATTGTGGAAAGATTTGGTTGTCCAAACAAAATTGTCACTGATAATGCTTCAGCTTTTAAGGTTGAACCATTGATTAAGTTTTGTGAACAGTTTGGAATCACATTGATTCACTCTACTCCTTACTACCCCCAAGGTAATGGACTAGAAGAGTCCCATAACAAGAGCCTTATTAAGATAATCAAAATAATGTTAGAGTACAACAAGAAGGCATGGGATTCAAAGCTTAAATTTTCTTTATGGGATAATAGAGTGACAACTAAGAGATCTCTTGGTGTCTCTCCTTTACATATTGTGTATGGAGTTGAGGTCATATTTCCTTCTCAACTTGCCTTGTCTGTGGAAAAATTCTTCCAAGATTACTAGGGAGAACCAGATAATATGATTAGAAGAATACAATAGTTGGTAGAAGTGCAACAGACTAGGGAACAACTACTGGACAAATCACATGACCATCAACAAAAGATCAAGCAATATTTTGACAAAAAGGTCAATAAAGAGGATTTCCAACTGGGAGATCTAGTACTTAAATGGGATGGACCTTGGCAAGATAAAGGCAAGCACGATAAATTTGAGGCCTTATGGATCGACCACTTCAAAATTTCTGAATTTTTTTCAAATAACACTTACAAGTTGCAGGATTTGGAGGATGTTGAAGTTTTTGGTAGCCCTATAAATGGGCATTTTTTGAATTTTTTTTTTACTCAAGCCATGAGTGGCTTCCCATGTCATTGTAAATATAATTTTTCTTTTGTTTTGGTTTTTATAAGTGACTCCGCAACCCAATACTAAGGCACTGAAACTGCAAAAGGAGTTCTTAGAGCATCACAGGGAGGTCTCTATCCCCCATGGAGCCTATATGTTAACACAAGGATATGCAGAATGTTTCTTAAGAATCAGACAAAAATTGAGGTTTACCCTCAAGAGCATTATGGTGTAAATCATGTGGCATTCTACTCATGATTTCCAGAGGGAAAATGAAAATATTGGTGGCCTCAATAGCTCAAGCACCCTCTCTCCACATATCACATCTCCCTTTTCGTTACCTCCTCTCACCTCCCAACACCTGTCCCACACACATTACACTCTCCCTTACATGTCACCTCCTCCCCACCTATCACACCTCCCTCATTCCTCTGCCACCTCTACCTTTCCATTGCCACCCCAACCTCGTCCTAGCCTCCGCTCCCCCAATCGCTTCCTTCCACATGGTCTTCGCTCACTCATTGGGCCATGCGAGTTTTCTCTAAGCACCTCGCTCCACATCACCCAGGCACATACGTTATCATACTTCCACCTGCAAATCTTGCATTAGCCACAAAAAAATACTATTCATGGCCTCGAGGTGTTAGGATGAATTCACATAAGTCATTGGCATTGTCTAAGAACAATTATGGGTGTCAAGCCAAATCCTAATCGCAATGAAGACAGTTATTGAAGTTGTGGGAAACATTTGAGAACTTGCCTCATCCCATAAATGGAAAATGTTGCAGAGAGCAACCATGAAGGCACACTTACGATCTCAAGCTTCCTTATGGGCAATTTTTCCTGTAAAGCACATAATTATGCCTGGATGGCGCATGACATAATGAGGTCTACACAACCTAACATAGCGGGCACCACTGAAGGCTTTGAAGGCGGTGATATGATCACATTCTTGGTGATTGCAACATTTTAGTATATATAGGCATTTTTGATATTTTGTTAAGGTTGAATGGTTGAGCTAGACTCCTTGCTATTGTAATATTTTGATTGAGAACAACTGGTTCTCTGGTTATGTATTTGTTTTTAGAGACACCTTGGTTAATCTAAGTCAACTTTCTTACTCCATATTATTTTCCTCTGATATTGAGAGAGTTCATGTTTGATTGATTCACATGGATTGTTGTAATTGTATTATGATAAATGTTTGGTTATAGTACTGTTATGATTTCTTTCAGCTTCCTTGAAATTTGAATCCAAGAGGACCTTGTGTTTAATTTTTTCCTCCTTAAGCTACTGGAAAATATGATGTTCATAGAGTAACTCTACACCTTTCTCACTAAATCTTCCTCCTAATCACCCTTAATCCAACTTACTAACTGAAGTTGATTCAAGACCTCAATGGATGGTGCATGTTAGTCTAGATTTATGAGTTAGAACTCTATTATTATTGAGTTTTCTCCATTTGACCACTCAAAACTCAATTACCTGTGACATATAAATTGATGGGTACTAGGCTTACCTTCAATGCAATCTAAAGGTAACTTCTAGTGCTAACCGATACACTTGTGAATTGATTTCAGAAATCTCAACAAGTATTCTCTGAAGGACAATTACCCCCTCCCCAATATGGATCATATTTTTAGAGGGTGGTAGGTGCAAATAGAATTTCCTTGTTAGATGGATACTTTGGTTATAACCAGATAGAAATGTGAGAGGAAGTTAAAGAAAAAACAACATTCACCACCCCATGGGGAACATTCATGTAAGAAAATATGCCTTTTGGGCTGATGAATGCAAGCGTCACTTTTCAGAGGGCCATGGACATAGATTTTGTGGGGGAAAAGGAAAAAATTATGGTTATATACTTGGATGACATCACCATTTTCTCCAAGTCTGATGATGAACATTTGCAGCATTTGGAGCAGGTTTTCAAGAAATGCAGGAGATCTGGAATATTTCTGAATCGTAGGAAGACTCACTTTGCCATGCCAGAAGGAAAACTCTGTGGCCACATCATATCAACAAGAGGTATAAAAATTGATCCAAAGAGGGTTTGTGTCATTCAAGAGATTGAGATCCCCATAAATAAAAAGGTTGTCTAGTATTTTATTGGTAAGATAAACTTCCTCATACGTTTTGTGCCAAATTTTGTTGAAATTATAAAGCCTATCACTAACATGTTGAAGAAAGATGTTGTGATAAAATGGTCACTAGAGGAAAAATCAACATTCCAAAGGATCAAACAAGCTTTATTTGAAGCATGTGTATTATCCAACCCTCACTATACCAAAGATTTCTTCATATTCTCTTTTGCTTCAGAGGATACCATTGTTGTTGTGCTATTGCAGAAAAATAAAGAAGGTCATGAACAACCCATAGTCATTTTTAGTAGATATATCCAAGATGTTGAGCTATAGTATGATATATTAGACAAGCAGGCTTATGCCATGGTCAAATCACTCAAATCCTTCAGGGTTTATGTGTTACAGTCTAGCATAACAACCTTTGTTCCTAGCATCAATGTCAAAGAGATTATGGTCCAGCCAGACAGTGAGGGAAAAAGAGGGAAGTGGATTGTCAAACTATTGGAGTATGACCTGCACATAACACCCACCAAGCTGATCAAAGGACAAGGAATTTCCAATTTTTTATCACAAACAAATTGTAAGGTGCTAGAATTGCATCAAATATTTAGCCAATCAAATGCACCCCTCGTGCAGCCTGGACAAGACAGCTTACAGGTATTTGAAAATTGCTGCTCTTCACCTTTGTATAAAAACATCATTTATTTTCTGCAGCATTTGGAATGTCCACCAGATGTCAAGCCATTAGGAAAACAAAAGTTACTATCACTACCCCTAAAACCTATCATTGTCAGTGGTCCATTTCAACAATGGGGGTTAGACTTCATAGGTGAGATAAACCCACCTTCCAGTGGGAATCATAGGTGGATTTGTATTTCCAATGACTATTTCACCAAGTGGATCAAGGCTATGCCCACCAGGAATTCCACTGACAAGGTGATCATGAATTTCCTAGAAACTAATATTTTTACAATATTTGGTTGCGCGAACAAGCTTATGATAGACAATGCCCAAGAATTCAAGTCCAAAGCCATGATTGACTTATGTGGTATTCATAACATTTCCTCAACACATTTTGCACCCTATTACCCTCAAGGGAATATTTTGGCAGAATCATCAAATAAAACTCTCATCAGGATTATCAAGAAGTTGTTGACTGAAAACAAGAAATCGTGGGACTCTAAACTCAAGTATTCTTTATGGGTTGACAAAATAAACAACAAGAAGTATTTGGGAACCTCTCCATTTCATCTTGTTTATGGAATAAACGTTGTTTTTCCACTCATCTTGGTATACTAGTCCTAAAATTATTACAGGAAGGGATTGAGGAGAAAAATGACATCCAAAGGAGAATATTCAAAATTATACAAGTTCAAAAAAATAGAGAATCATTGGATCAAAGGACAGAAGCATACAAGAACAATATCAAATCAACTTTCGACAAGAAAACCAAGAAGGAAATCTTTCAAAAGGGTGACCTAGTATTCAAGTGGGATTCCAAAAGGGATGATAAGTCCAAGCACGGTAAGTTTGAAAACCTCTGGATTGGCCCTTTTAAGGTGGCTGAGGTTCTGGACAATAACACATTTATCCTGCACAATATAGATGATACAAAGATCTTCGAAGGCCCAATAAATGGGAGCTTCCTGAAACACTATTTTGTTTAAGGATGAGAGAAAGTCCCCCTTGTACCATAGATGTTTTCCTTTTTATTTTTGCATTTGATTAATTAGTTGTGTGTGACTAAAGACTCCATATCCCAACAAAGGCACTGGGGTGTAGTTGTAGTTTTCAATTCAATAATATGCATGGATGAGGGACAATAGCAGATGCATAGGTTTGGCAGACAGAAATAAAGGTAAGTAATGGAGGGTAAAAACAATTATTTAATACCAAGGCACTAATCTAAAGTTCTTATCACATCACAGGGATGATCTATCGCTAGTTGGAGCCAATGTTATAACCTAGGTCTGCACCCCTGCCCTTTTCCCTCCTTTAACCCATACATTCATCAATTTTTATTTTCATGGTTGCTTGCTTAGCTCATTCTCCATTGTTTAATTATTCAGCTTCATGGCCCATGTTTGTTGTTGCTTATTCGCACCATCGTTTTGACTTTGATATATGGTCACATGTTATGGTTTGAGTTTGGAACAATCATCATCATATATACCACTAACTGATCATGTAGCAGGTCTGTTGAGTCTTTCATGTGTGCGAAGGAGATATCTAGGTTCAAAAAATCCATTGAAAGCTCAGTAAGCTTCCACAAAAGGTAGTAGAAAATCATATCAGACCATGTCAGACTTTAAATATGCACAAACAATGGGCTGAATCGATGGACGGTGAAAATCCAGTGTTTATGTAAGATCGATGGTTCCCATGGCATTCAGGGTTTCATAATTTAAAAAAAAAACACTTTTTGTCGTGGAGTTCCTAAAACCCGCACTGATCTCCATCGGTGACATTCCCATCCTCCAAATTAAAGGTCCTCACATGATTTCAGACTCCCCCAACCATTCTACCTTTAATGGTGGGGGGAGTCCAGAATGGATGTTTCCCAGCCGTGGGTCCCACCTAACATGGTTCCCTCTCGTGAGTTCGGAACCCCCCCCCCCTCCAG
>ML800696.1:343613-356024 GCA_009831015.1 Picea engelmannii
CATATCCACCCACTAATCCCATATTTCACCACCTTACACCTGTCTTCCAGTCATAATACCATCACCTCCCGTGTATCTAACCCTCCTCTCACCACACTCCACCTATTGCCTCCTGCCCACATGTCATTCCACTTCACCTCCACTCACCTCCACTCACATTCTCATTTCCTCTCTCCACATCATCTGCATTCATGTAGTCCACATCCACTCATATCATCTCCTATTGGACGCTTGAATCCATGCCTTCCTCCACAACCGTTGGGATGATGACCATTCCATAAACGATTTTTGAAAGTACAGATGGAAGCTGACGAGTTGATACAAAGTGAACTTAACGACCAAGGATCTGTTACAGAAAGAGAGTTATGTCTCGATCTCAGTTACAGAATGCTCCAAAAATTTAGTGAAGAAGGAGATCAAGTGAAGATCTTCCCATGCAGTTGGTTACCCTCCATAATCATCAAACATCATGCAGGCATGCCAGGACTCGACATAGAACCTTGTGTTGTCACTCCTAGTTTTTCTACCAATCACAGTTCATACAACGCATGCATCAGTTCAATATCAGAGACAGTATCATTTTTTAGTTGATCAATTCTAGGATTATTTTAGATTAAATAAATGAGTGGTCTTCTGTGTGTAATAAGAACCACTCTTGTTGATAAATCCTAGTGTGAAGTATACATGTTGTACTCCATGCAAATGTTTTAGTTAATAATTTGTTCTACAATTAGTTATCTAGAGTTTGATCTCAGTCCCAAATGAATGAGAACCTATGCAAATCTGTTAAATATGTAGTCTTTGTGTGTTTTAAAGTTGGGAGTTTTTGGAAGGAAAGTAGAAGCAGCAAAAGAATTGGACCTGCTCAGTTAATTGTAAAGGTTTCTACGTAGTGAATATATGTTGATGACAATTGTGTTCTCTTACTCAAATATTTATGTGTTGATTCTTATCTTGAATACAAATTTTGTGATGTGTGAAATGTACATTTCCTTATTCTTTCAGCTATAGTTTTAGTTTATCTTTTGTTGATTATGCAAACTGTTATACAACTATTGTTCAATGAAATATCCACTATTTTGCAACATGTTCAATGATTTGCATCTAGATGTTTGTCTAAGTCTTGAGATATTATTTTAGGTCTTAGTTTTCACAGAAAAAGTGATTCATTGCATTGCTTATTGTTGTTTTTTGTTTTTGTCTTTTCATACCCTCAATTTTCATTTAATATCCATACCATTAGCAAAGGAGAACCTACTTTTATACTATGTGGCATGTCCTACCAGAGCACCATCTTTGAAAACATGTCCTTAATATTACCAACAAAACCTACTTGTAAAAAAACAATCATCACAAACTTGAGGTGGCCTAGGTTTTTACTTTAGCAATCAGGTGCAGACCTTAGGACCAACATATCCCATGTAGCTCATCCATGCTCAACGTAGATAGGTATTCTCTTTCTTATAGGGATGAAATGTTTAGATCAAATATCATTGGTAGAGACCTTAGTACCTTTCGAACAATGATTGTTTTTCTTACTTCTTCTCCCAAACCTTTAATAGGATTCACTACTTCATCAACTCACAGAAAGTAGGATGCAATATCTTCATCTTCATTCATCTTCAGTTGTTCAAATTTTCCTCTATAAGTTTGAATCTTGGCCCCTATGAATTTGGCATCTCCTTCGTAAATATTATGAATTTTGTCCCAAATATCCTTTCCACTGTCACAATGCATGACCTTGACAAATATTAAATCATTAATACTAATCAAAATGGTTCCTTTATCCTTTGAATTATTTTCGCTAAGTTTATTTCCATATTTATCATTTGGGGGAGTGGTTGGTGCTATATATCCATCTACTACTGACTGAAAAACATCAAATCATTATGCTCGTAAGAAGGTTTTCATACTTTTATTCCATAAGGCATAGTTCTGACCTGCAAATACTGGTGCTCCAATCTTAGTGTATTCCATGATCTTCTTCCAGTGGTTAGACTATTTCTTGAAGGACCTTCTCTAATACCAATTGTTATGATACTGAGAGGGGGAGGGAGGTGAATTAGTATGATCACTTTACCACTTTTAACCACAATATATATTCTTCAACTTTATTAGAAGTGCTCAATAATTTATCATTAGCATTCAATATATCATCAACAATATAAATCAATAGTTCATAGAAAATGAGCATAGATATACAATACACCATAATTTCCGTGGAAACTCAAATGGGAGAAAAACATGAAATTATTTCTTATATATAAAAAGATTACATTCATTGGTAGCACAAACTTCCTAATTCTCCAGTTGCAACTGGAAGGAGGCCCCAATCCCTTATTTATAGGATCCAACCTGAAGGAAGCTACAACTCACTAAATTATTTGGCTCCAACCAGAAGGAGGCTACAACCCCCTGATTTTTAGGCTCTAACCTGAAGGAAGATCCAACTCCCTATTGTCTCTAGAACCAACCAGAAGGAATTTGTAAACCCCTTTCATTACCCCATCCTGCCACCCTGAAATATAAATGTAGACCAACTTGTCACTACCATAATCAATGCCACTGTCAACCTGTCACTGCCACTAATACTGAACCATCAACCTGTCACTACCATTGTTTCATCATCAACCATATCCACTCACAAATACATGAAAATCATGCCACAATCACCAATATCATATCTCAAACCATATGCTCAACATCACCACAACATGCCTCTAGTCATGCAAAAAACATGTACCACAATCATCAACGTGTTCCTCTAATAATGCACCATATTATAATAAATATATGTTCCTCAACCATGTGCTAAAGAATGAGTCAAACCATCACCAAGATGTGTGTCATCATATACTAACATCACCAAACATGTACCATAAAATCATCAAGGTATGCATCTAAACCATGCACCAAACACGTGCCAACATTTATAAGCTATATACCTCAAACATGTGCCATATCACCCATGATATGCCTCAACCATATACCAAACGATATCCCATAAACCATGCACCATAACATCACCAAAATATACCTCACATTTACCATACTACCACAATGATACAATCTTCATAACATGTATATAGACAATCATGGATGTTTTTAGGGGCTAAATTTCGCTCATGGGCTATTTTTTCATGGTTTTTCCAAAAATGAGATTCGCTATTTTAAAAATGATTCACCCAAATTCTATAGGATTAAATTATTTTACCTTAAAGATCGCCAAAATTTTTCCAAAAACTATATAAAATCCTTAGAAATTTGAATATTTTTACAAAAATATCGCCAATCATTTATACTTGGCATATGAAGGATTAGTAAGATTCGCCAAGTTTTCTACATTTTAAAATAAATTTCCATCCTTAAAATCATTCCTGATAGACATACCTTTAATCCTGAAGAAACCTTATTGCATCAGATCTCAGATCAACCTGGAACAAGCATCCCATTTTCTTTACCTCATCCCTACTACCTGAGATTCACCAATAGATTAAGTGTTCACTAGATAGATATTCAATTAACTTGTGTGTAAGAAATACAAACTCTTGATGTGTATTTATACTCTTCCATGTGATTGTTTTTCAATCACTTTACCCTTAATTAATTTCTTGTTGTAACCACTTTACCCTTAACTAATTTCTTGTTGCAACTAATTTACCCTTAATTAATTTCTTCTTACAATTGTTTTACCCTTTTTCCTAATTTTAGAGTAATAATTGTTTTACCCTTTTTCCTAATTTTAGGGTCATAATTGTTTTATATTTTTTCCTAATGTAATAATTGTTTTAGGGTCATAACTGTTTTACCCTTTTTCCTCATTTTAGGGTCATAACTATTTTACCCTTTTTATTAATTTTAGGTTCAACTTGTACTTTCTTGTTACAACCAGTTTTCCCTTAATTAATGAATTTTTTATTTCTTAGGGATTCTTAACCATTATTCGAGGATTCCAACTTCATGAGGTTATAACTCCTCAACCATGAGGAAACACGTGGAATACAACCTACCATTGCAAACAACATGATGAGAACTATCCATCCATGATTATGTTACCTACATTTACATTGTCCTTCACATTAAAATTAATCAAACAACTTCAGGTTCCAGAACCACACCTTAGGGGCTTCTTGTAGACTTCGTAAATGACACCTATCTCTCGAACTTCTTCCAGGGATGGCATCAATCAAATTACCGACAATCACAACCATACAATTGAAAACAAACCATCCAAATATATTGTCCACATATCTAGGGATTTCAAACTTGATGCAGGAGCATCGCCAACAACAAGCGAGCATGGGGCACACACCAACGCATTTTGGCACATGAGGAATTGTTTAAAATATTTTGAAGTTGGATGCGCCAAACTTAAATGAGATAATTAAGGAAGGGCATACTTCTTGATTGTAATCAAACCTTGAGCATCCCACTCTCGTCTGAAGGACTAAGAGGCATTTATGTTAGTTAATGTAAGTAGATAGCGTTAAATTCCTAGATTTGACAGTTTAGAGCAAGGAGGGAAATGAGATATAGACACCCTCATTGTATGGTTGTAATATTATTATGAGAAGAGAGCATAGGAGAGAAAAAGTAGAGAGTTGTGTAGAATAACCCATGTACAGAAGTTCTGGATTAATACAAAGATTTTTAGTTCAGACTCATGGTGTCCATTTGCTTTCTGTGTTGTGTATGCTGATTGATATGTGCTTGTTTACTCTCTGTTATGCATTTTCTTTGATGCGTGAATGCTTGATTTCATATTTGATGTCTGAAATATGAACAGAGGGAGAGTAAGGGAATGAGTTTCAATTGTTTCTTTGTCTGAGAAAGAGTTTTCCTGCAAGGAGTGCAGTGAAATTGTCCACAAGGTGTGCGTTGATGGAAGTCAGAGTTCGTCTTTGCAAGCTCAGGAGAGGTAACCTTGTTCTCATTCTCACAGAAGTGAAAGTTAAGCACAAGAGTCGTGCAAGGAGTGCACAGGCTGAGTGAAGAGTCTCAGAGTTTGCATCCTAATGGAGTTTTTAAAAGACTACTGTCACAGAGAGTGCACGGAGTCGAAGGATTCAATACTTGGAAGTATTGAAAAGTTGCCGCAAGGAGTGCGTGCAGGAGTCTTCTTGAAGACTCTAGTTGTGGAGAAATATCAAGAGGGATAGTGCCTTGAAGTATTGGAAGAAGGCACAACAATGTTGGTTTGCAGGTGGACAAGTTCGTGAAAGCATACTTGTTCGTTTCGCAGGAATCATCGAGGAGAAATTGGACAGTCAAAATCCCCGTGGAGGATTCGCGAAGTCTCAGAAGCCGTCGTATCTTGCAGAGGAGTGAGAAGGTTATAGAGGAATTTTCCAAAGTGCAATCTCAGGAGAATCGGACCATAGGATTTGAACCAACAAGGGTCGTTGGATCCCTCATGAAATCTCATTTCGGGGTTTCGGGAGTTGGAGAACTGAAAGCCTTGCCTCAAGATTTACGAGGTTGCGACAGGTGAAGTTGCGAAATAGCAAAAGAGTCTAAGCTGTACGATTGGAAGGACAAGTGTCGCGAGATCACCCTTATCGGGGATTTGGACGTCGGAGGTCAGAAAGAGAAGTTTTTCAACTTCGCGAGTGGCAAAGCTGAAAAGAAAATCAGGACAGTCCATCTGAGAGTAGATAGGTGGCACACTCGCCGACTCGAAGGTTAGACCTTTGTTTAACATATTGGGGTTTCATGAGTCGGATAACTGAGAGCATAGCATCAAGATTTGTGAAGTCGCGAAGTCCAAAATTCCAAAAAGGCAGGAAATTCCATCGTGGGACCCGCCTAGGTGACGTGTCGAAATTTCACCATTTCAGCATATTGGAGGGTAAGAGGTCGAGACTCTTGTCCCAAAAGTTCCAAAGTCACGAAGCCATGAGAAAATCGCAGCCGTCTGTTGGGAGGAGGACAGGTGGCAGAGATCTAGGGATCTCGCGAACTCGGAGGTTCGTAGGGTGAGTCCATAACTTGGATGTTCCAAGTCGCGAGTAGTGAGAGCACGAGGAGAAAAGTCAACTTCGCCTCTTGGGGGTTCGGGAAAGAAAGGTGCCAGGGTTGGACCTTCAAACTCGCAAAAGTGTGAGAGGCAAGAAGTGCTAGCACTTAGCCTAGCCGGCGGTTGCGCAAGGAGGGCGCTGACGGAAGAAAGGGCTATACCCATTTTGCGATCTCAGGTATCGCGGATTTGGAGAGGAAGAGTCAGGAGCCACGAATCGCAAACTCGTGAGATTGCAAGCTGCGAAAAAAGGACCTGTGGATCGATTAAATTGGATATTCCAGTAGGAATCCGAAAGAGTCGATCCGGCTCAAAGGAGAATCTGAACGATCCTATGAGCGGATTTCAGCCCAAGGGCTGATAGGTCTACGTCAGTTTAATCTAGGGTGTATGTGTTCTTCCTCCCATCATGAATCAAATTTCTGTCATATTTCCATAGTCTACCCAGCAATAGATGACAAACATCCATGGGAATGACATCACAAAGTATTTCATCTTTATACCCTCCTATTTTAAACTCAACTAAACATTGTTTAGTGACATTTACCTGATGTCCTTTTTGTAGCCATGAAACTCTATATGGGCTTGGATGTTCAATAGTCTCCAGCTCCAACTTTTCTACCATCTCTGTAGAAACGATATTGTCTGTGCTACCACTGTCCACAATGACCTTGCATACCCTATCCTTGGTTTTGCAAGCAGTCCGAAAAAGATTGTTTCTTTGCACTGAATTCTCCACCTCCTTCTCTGGCATTAAGAGAACTTTTTGCATCATCAGCGATCTTCTGCCTTCAGCATCTTCTACCTCAACATTCCAGCTCTGTGCTTCGACGATGTGAGTTTCACCATCTTCTTTATTTTTATTTGGACATTCATAAAACTTGTGTCCATTCTTTCCGCATGTGAAACATTTCACCACTCCACCTCTTCCTCTTCCTCTACCTCTGGTACGGGGAAAAATGTTTCCATCAGCATACTGACCTCTTTGTTCAGTATCTTGCCCTCTCTGTGAGCTTCCACCTCTCTCAGTTTGATTTTGAGGTTTCTTCCAGTCTTCTTTTGGTTTTTGATTTCTATCCTGGGCAATTGATTTGCCTCTAGGATGACTTCTTCCTCGGCCTCTTTGAACCTACTTTTGTCTCAGCTTCTCTTCATCTTTTAGAGCCATCTGATAAGCATCTTCCACCATTTGGATGTTCATCATGCTCATCTCATCCTGAATGTCGTATCTCAGGCCATTCATGTACTTGGAAACTTTTTCATCATCACTTTCATGATGACCTGCCCTGATGTTCAGCCTATAGAATTCTTCAGTATATTCCTTCACTGTCATCAGCTTCTGTCTCAAATTCTGCATTCTTTGAAATAGAGTAATTTGGTAATCCCTGGGAATGAATTTTGCCTTCATCTTCATGATCATCTTATCCCAACTCTTGATTTTCTGCTTGCCTTTGCAGTGTCTGTCAGCTTGTAGCTCATCCCACCACAATGTTGCATGTCCTTTCAATCTTGTGACAACATGTTTGACCTTTTTGTCTTCCTCGACATCTTCATAGTAAAAATATGTGTCTAGAGATATAATCCAATCTAGAAGCTCTTCAGCATCTAGGTTTCCTTCATATACTGGAATATCCATTTTTTCTTTAGCACCCATTCTTGCAACAACCCTAATCAGGCGTTCATTGGCTGCATCTTCTGCTATGACTTCTTCTCCTTCATGTCCAACTTCATTTTCACTTTCAGAATCACTGACATCTCCAACACCAGCTGTGCACCTCTGTGTTGTCTCCATGTCCTCGAGTCTAGCATGGATGTCACGCATCTCCCTTTCCATGGCTGGATTCGGCACCTGCCTACCCCTTCCTCTTGTCATTTCCCTTTCCTCTGGCGGATCGGGTGTTTGTCTGTCCCTTCTTCTCGGCGGCATGGTGAATATTTCTTTCTCACTTTCACTATCTGAAATATACAAACAGAGTCAATCTCTAATACCAAAACTGACGCAGACCTATCGGCCCTTGGGCTGAGATCCACTCACAGGATCGTTCGGATTATCCTTTGAGTCGGATCGGCTCTTTCAGATTCCTGCTGGAATCTCCAATTTAATCGATCCATGGGTCCTTTTTTTGCAGCTCACAATCTCACGAGTTCACGAGTCGTGGCTCCCGACTCTTCCTCTCCAAATCCACGATACCCAAGATCGTAAAATGGGTATAGCCCTTTCTTCCGTCAGTGCCCTCCTTGCGCGACCGTCGGCTAGGCTAAGCGCTAGCACTTCTTGCCTCTCACGCCTTCACGAGTTTGAAGGTCCAACCCTAGAACCTTTCTTTCCTGAACCCCCGAGAGGCAAAGTTGACTTTTCTCCTCGCCCTCTCACTACTCACGACTTGGAACACCCAAGTTCTGGACTCTCACCCTGCGAACCTCCGAGTTCGCGAGATCCCTAGATCTCCGCCACCTATCCTCACCCTAACAGACAACTGTGATTTTCTCATGGTTTCACGACTTTAGAACTTTCATGACAAGAGTCTCGACCTCTTACCCTCCGATATGCCGAAATGGAAAAATTTCGACACGTCACCTAGGTGGGTCCCATGATGGAATTTCCCTCCTTTTTGGAATTTTGGACTTCGCGACTTCGCAAATCTGGATGCTATGCTCTCGGTTATCTGACTCATGAAACCATGATATGGTCAACAAAGGTCTGACCTCCGAGTCGACGAGTGTGCCACCTATCCACTCTCAGATGGATGGTCCTGATTTTCTTTGTAGCTTTGCCACTCGCGAAGTTGAAAAACTTCTCTTTCTGACCTCCAATATCCGAATCCCCGATAAGGGTGATCTCGCGACATGTGTCCTTCCAATCGAATGGCTCAGACTCTTTCGCTATTTCGTGATTTCGCCTTTCACAACCTCGCAAATCTTGAGGCAAGGCTTTCAGTTCTCCAACTCCCGAAACCCCGAAATGAGATTTCATGAGGGATCCAACAACCCCTGTTGGTTCAAATCCTACAGTCCGATTCTCCCGAGATTACACTTTGGAAAATGCTTCTGTAACCTTCTCTCCCCTCTACAAGATCTGACAGCTTCCGGGACTTCGCGAATCCTCCACGGGGATTCCGACCGTCCAATTTCTCCTCGACGATTCCTACGAAACAAACAAGTATGCTTTCACGAACTTTTCCACCAACAAACCAATATTGTTGTGCCTTCTTCCAATACTTCAAGGCACTATCCCTCTTGAGCTTTCTCCAGAACTCGAGTCTTCAAGAAGACTCCTGCACACACTCCTTGCAGCAAATTTTCAATACTTCCAAGTATTGAATCCTTTGACTCCGTGCACTCTCTGCGATAGTAGTCTTTTAACAACTCCCTCAGGCTGCAAACTATGAGACTCTTCACTCGGCCTGTGCACTCCTTGCATGGCTCATGTTCTTAACCTGCACTTCTGCGAGAATGAGAACAAGGTTACCTCTCCTGAGCTTGCAGAGACGAACTATGACTTCTGTCAATGCACACCTTGCGGACAATTTCACTGCACTCCTTGTAGGAAAACTCTTGCTCATACAGAGAAACAATTGAAACTCATTCCCTTACTCTCCCTTTGTTCATATTTTAGACATTAAATATGAAATCAAGCATTCACACATCAAAGCAAATGCATAACAGAGAGTAAACAAGCACATATCAATCAACATACACAACATAGAAAGCAAATGGACACCATGAGTCTGAACTAAAAATATTTTTATTAATCTAGAACTTATGTACATGGGTTATTCTACACAACTCTCTGCTTTTGCTCTCCTATACTCTCTTCTCATAATAATATTGCAACCATACAATGAGGGTGTCTATATCTCATTTCCCTCCTCACTCTAAACTGTCAAATATAGGAATTTAATGCCATCTACTTACATTAACTAACATAAATGCCTCTTAGTCCTTCAGACGAGAGAAGGATGCTCAAGTTCTGATTATAGTCAATAAGTACACCCTTCCTTAATTATCTCATTTAAGTTTGGCACATCCAACTTCAAAAGATTTTAAACAATTCCTCATGTGCCAAAATGCGTTGGTGTGTGCCCCACACTCGCTTGTTGTTGGTGATGCTCCTACATCAAAACTTCTCCAAGGGTTGACATCAATGAAAACAAAATTTCCAAACCAACTATCCAAGAGTCGAGCATGTTAGAAACTATCTAAATACCAGTCATTGATGTAGACTATTAACAAATGCGAGGGAATCCACTGATGATTAAGATGAACCCCAAGATACCTAGTAAAATACCATGAGTGTTAATAGTTGAGTTGATTTTGAACACTCATGGATTCATTCAACAGGATCCAATGATGTAAACCCACTACCGAAATGCAAGGGAATCTGCCAATGATGTCTGCAAATCACAGGGTACTAACTGGTTTCTTGATTTCAAACCTAGATAATGATATGGAGTCGACATAATGAAATCCATCAAATTAGGTCCTTGATGTATCCCCCACCAATCGACATGAAACATATAAAGGTAAGTGGTGTGAAAGGACAGGATGAATGTGTTGGATTACTGAGAGGGGGGGTGAATCAGTAATAATGTAATTATAATCCTTTTTCTTCAAATGTTATATCAATGTAGAATTATTATCCAATAATGAGCAGTAATAAATAAACAATCACACACATACATAGTACACTAGTGTTTTACGTGGAAACCAAAATCGGGAGAAAACCACAGAATTCATTTTCTTATATGTCTTGAAGAATTACATTCATTGGAAGCACCAACTTCCTTTGTTTTCCAGCTGCAACTGGAAGGAGGCTCCAACCCCCTAGTTTCTCAGGCTACAACCTGAGAGAAGCTCCAACTCCCCAAATCTATGGATACAACCAGAAGGAGGCTACAACCCCCAATGTTCTCCAGCTACAACCAGAAGGTGGCTACAACCACCTGTCCTTGCCTCGTCCTGCCACCCTGAAGTAGAAGTAGAATGATGAAACCACTGTCACACTATCACTGTGAGATATACCATTGTAAACATGTACCAATAAATATGAACCATGCATTGACCATGCATCAACCTGTACCTCAACCTGTAATCAACCTATACCACAAACAAGTGCATCAACCATGCACCAACCTGTAATCAACATGTACCATAAACAAGTGCATCAACCATGCACCAATCTGTAATCAACCTGTACCATAAACAAGTGCATCAACCATGCACCAGCCTATAATCAACCTGTACCATAAACAAGTGCATCCAACCATGTACCAAGTATGTACAAATCATGTTTCAACTACTCATCAATATGTACCAACATCATCAACTATACACCTCATGTATGTGCGCCAACTCATCAACTACTTGTCTCAACCAAGTACTCAACATGTACCTCAACCAAAATCCCTCATCAATTTCATCATCCAAATCTAATTTGTAGCTCTGTAATAGACCTGGTGTATATGATCACATTCCTACAAACCTTCCTTAACTTTAAAAACAAGAGACCAACATTTTCATCAAACTTTTCTTTAGTCTCACATGCCTAGTTTTGGATTAGTCAACAACCCTAACTTGAATTAATCATAACTTTGAACCTATAATGTCTAAAGATCTGAAACTGATACACAAAATTCTTCAGTGTTTTTCATGCAATTCCACCAAAGTGGCACTACTTGGAACCTCTCATAAAAGGATTTATAGCAAAAATGGCATACCTTGCTAAATTCTGGCTTATTCTAGAGAGTGACCTTGTAGAGCGTTCCCTGCACAAAAAGTTTGATGAAATGATCTTAAACTATTAAAAAACATACTAAAGAATGTACCCTAATAAACACATTTGGTCTCACTAAATTTGGATCTGTTATGAATAAGTTATGACGTTTTTACCTGAAACACCTGATTTTGACTAGTTTCAGGACTGGCCATAAACCCTATTTTCCACAGAGTGTAACTCCCAAAATACAACGACCCATAAGCTGAATTTGTAACCCCATATACTTGGATATGTTTTCTCACTTGCATAGAAATTTCAGGATTTGAATCATTATAGAAACAAAGTTATAGCATAAATGGTGAGATGACCTGAAAATAACATATCTTAGAAAGCACCATCAAAATAATTTATCCTTCCTTGCATTTCGGCCTTCTTTTCTTCACTTTCCTTAGAATTTCGTCTTGGATATCATTTGTATACCTCATACACCTATATATATTCAATATGGTCAAGTTTGATTCAAATTAGAGAGCCCTGCCTCTTATTTATATTCTCCAAGTAGCTTCCTTAAAAACATCTTCTAGGTCACTTGGCCCCACTTTCCTTATTTTATGGTTGGGTCCACTTCTAATTTCTCCATTAAAATTATTATTGAAATAATTTATTTTGTATTCACTTT
>ML800696.1:364545-410756 GCA_009831015.1 Picea engelmannii
AATGATTTAATAACAATGTATAACCCAATTGTTGTACATGGATGAAAAACAGGTGAATTGTTTAAGGGTGAATCAAAATATGACTTCCATTTTTGAATATGAATAGATAGAAAAACAACACCACTCTTTTTCCTTCTTCATGTTTAATGATCGCGAAATAAAATAAAAGTATGATCGACTTTCTCACCTATGGATTTCTATGTGAGTCGAGGGTAGAAAATAGTGCTCGTTTTGTTAATTCATATTTAGAGAGTCTAAAAATACAAAGAAGACTCCAAGGGTTTTTTTTCCGTAAAATTAGTCTCCTAAGTCCGAAAAATTGTAAAAAAATACAAGGGAGAACTCTTCTAGTCGAGGGTGACTAGAGTATTCATTTTTTGTAATTAATCCATCCAGTCCGAAAGGGGTAAAACAATAATGAATATATGTACCTTCAAATTCATTTAATCGGTGTGAAAGAAAACAATATCACTCAACAAACGTTTTATGTTTAGGGAGTTTGAAAAGAGCTTAAAGGAGACTCCAGGATGTACCCTTGTCACGGTTGGTTACTGAGCAGGAGAAAGGGGTAATAGTAAGCTCAACTAGAGAGAATGAGTGGATTTAAATGAAGTTCCAATATAAAGGAACATGAATTTAATAAATGGAATGCAAAAGGACGTGGAAAATGATGACCACGCATAACAATAGTTCTTGTCGAGGGCTGTTGAAAATGGAAGAAAGTAATCGGATAGAAATATAATAAATTTGTGATGCAATAAGCAATGGAAGCAAATGGTGTAACAACAATGAACGACAAGATGGAAGAGACAATAAAATATGACCATTAAATAATGAAAATGGTGGAAACCTAAGGTATAGTGATGGAAATATGAACATTTAATAATGAAAAGAGGCAAATGAAAGGAAAAACCTCTCCCTATATTCCAGTTAAGAGACATGTACCTCAAGTTCAATAGATGTCCCCATATTAAAAATGTACCTAAAATCTTGTAAACACATGTAAACTAGATTCCAAGGTCTGAACACATAGTTAAATCCTAAAAATAAAATGTTTTTCTTTTTCTTTTTGGATATGATGTACACAAACAAAATAGCACTCACACCACACACTTATGTACAAGGCACTACACATCCTGATGGTTTAGACAAAGGAGAGCCCATTTCTATGCTCAGGCCCATAAATGAACTTATAATCCATTGGAGGCATAATATGGAAGACCATGTTGAGGCCATGCCACATACCAATGAATGTTTGTGGTTGAAGGTACTCAAGATGAGTGGTTTTGTGAGTGATGAAATATCCTTTATGAGACCCATAAAGACATGAAGGAGGTACAAAACACAAATATTTGAAGGGAGGGGAAGCAAAGAGTTCAGTGGAAAGTTTTGTTGAGGAATTTAAAGCCCCTTTATCTCAACAACAGGAACCAAACCCTCCTTAGAGGCCCATTTAGACTCTACAAAATTTAATGGTGGAATGGTTCTCCATGCATGCATGCATGTTACTCTTCCTTCCAATTGTCTCTTTCCTCATGCATGCCTTCCTTCCCAAAATAACCTTTCTTTCCTCTTTGGTCTGCTTCCAACAGGCCCCCAATACTGACATGTGGCTCATCCCAAGCCACCTAACCTCTGTTTTCTCCACCGATCTCCCTGGTGGTCACTTGGAACTTCTCCCTCAGCTCTATTGTGTGCGTTTGGGCATGTGTCATCTTCTCCTTGAGTGCTTCCAATGCCTGCATTGCAATGTCATCGATGATCATTCCTATGCACTCTGCCTGGGTCTGTGCCATATATGTTTTGTCTTATTCTTCCTGTGTGATGACTTCTGTTGCTCACTCCTCGAGCAGTTCCATTTGAGATTGATGCTCCTTTTTCTGTGTCTGCACAGTTATGAGTTCTGCCTATAGTTTCTTCATGTATTGTGTCCCCTTGACATGCTTCATGATGAACATTGTCTTATGCCTCTACTTGAGGTCTTGGATAGCTATGCTTATCCTTTCTTCTTCCTGGTCCCACTACTGGACCTGTTGATCCTCTTCCAGCTTCATCCAGAGTTGTGTTTCTTTTTCGAACAAGTTGGCCACTACGTGGAATTGATGTTATATCTCCTGTATCTACTCTGTTTCCTCCTAATTCCTGTTCTCTCTTACCTCCAGTGGAGAAGTAGGTGTGAGTTGCTCGCAAATATTCTTGATCTCCTATTGGTATTGATCAATTGTTTGGACAATGTGATCAATCATTTTTGTTGTCATGAGTTCGACCGCCTGCATGGTCTTTGGGATCTTCTTGTAGGATACAACCACTTTATGCTTGAGTCCCCTCACATGTTCCTTCTCTTCCTTGGTATCGATATTAGCATGCTCGAATACCATTTCCAGTTCCTCCCGCTTTTATTTTTCCTGTTTCAATTCTGTTATATTTGTGCGTGCATGAGACTGTACTTCTTGTGTAATGTTGACCTCCAGTTTGTATAAGGCCTTGGTTGGTATCCATGGCAATACCAACTGCAATTGAGCCAAGTATTTGAGAGGTGTCTGTCCCACGATCTTGTCCATGTGCAGCATGCTGGGTGTGACATGAAACATTGAACTCAGCTGTGGTATCATCTGAACTGTATCCCTCTCACTTGCTCCCAGTTCTCCTCCTGTCTGTGATGCAGACAGACCCCCTTCTACATTGTTGTCGACTTCATTCTCTTCCCCAATTTTCCTGAGGAGATGTGTCATGTATGCCATCTCTTCTTCCATTCTATCACTTTGTCATGCAACATTCTCAAAATCCTCAAATATGCGATCTTGGACTACTTGGGCCACCATTTTTGCATCATCCTCGGTGATGGTGTATTCTGGAGGCATTCTATGTGCCTTCATATTCTTGCATGCACCCCCCATCTGGGTGGGTATCTGCTCATATTGGCTTGGCTGTTGTGGCATAGAACTTGTTGTAGTCCCCTGTGCTTCCTTGGACTGTGTATGTTTCACTTTTGGCACTTGTGTGTTGTTTTTCTTCCCTTTCTAGACTCCTATTTTGCATGTCCCCCCTTTCTTCTAATTTGGTTTCGTCTGGCCTGTCCTTGGTTTCTTGGGCACTGAGACTTCCTGGGGCTATGTCTATTCCTACCCTACCTCCTCAACATGTGGATGTTCCGATCCTTCTTCCTCCTCCTCTACCCTTGTAGGTATGTCTCAAGTGAGGGTTGGAATCCTCCATTCATCTTCCCAATTGTTGATGGCCATTTATATGTCCCCCTCCATGATGCAATAGCGTAGTTGTATCCATTGTCTATTGGGCTCCTTCCGGGCCTAGATCCACATTGCATGTCTGGTGGCCTAGAATTTAGCTATGACCTGATAGTTTGCAACAACATGTGGTGTTATCCTCCAAATGTTGGTGATGGTCTCCTGTAAGTCGTGAAGATATCCTTCAAATATGGATGCATTCATTCTTCTATTCTTGGCATTTGAAGTGGCTCCAAGAAACAAGTATCTTGCTCCATGATTGGGTTTGGGTATGGTGGTGAAAAATGCATAGTTCGGTTCCTTCCATCCCATAATGGCTATCAGAATGATCAACCATGAGTAATAAAATTATGTCCCCATATCCTGCGTATCCTTTCATTCATCTAGAAATAGATTCAATAGATAAGGGTCCCAGCTGATTGCGGTGCCCTAGGTACACTGTGCTACAACTGCAACAACCCCATTCGGGACTTCCTGCTTGCGGCATTTTCTTAGCAGTTTGCAGGACATAATTTTTGTGGCCATTATGGTCCCGATGTCACTAATCCTCTTGATAATGATTTTGCGTGTCTCCCTTTAGGTTCCATATTTCTTTTTCATATCCTCGGTGAGTGCTTTCTCCTTTGTATTTTCCTTGAGAAACTATGCAGGATCCATGCCCCATGATGAGAGCCTTATGATGTATGCAATGAGCTCTACGTCTATTGAGACGAGCTTGTCTAGCCACAGATCTCCGCCATGTGTGACCACCATCAAATTCTTGACACAAATGTTTGTATACTGACCTCTGCCAAAGTGTGGTAGGTCCAACAGACCTAAAATCCCAATTTTATCCATTCATGTTGCCCACTAGACTGGTTTATGAATCGGTTCCCTAAAGGGGTCTACACCCATAGTCTATAGGTAGAATTGCGTAGCAAACGCCATGAACTTGTCCATGTTCGTTACATCATGGTCTGAGTACCTTAATTTTTCTACATAACCTAACAAATCTTCTTTTACCCCTACCCCTTATGGTATGTGTGGAAAAACAATTGTTGCTGGGGGTTTTCTATGTGGTGACCTAGGTACCTTCTACTTGTATTTTCTTGGTGGTGGATATCTCGAGGTTCCAACCTTTGTTGTTCATTCTTCGACATGTTTTCCTTGTTGGCTAGTGGCATCATCCATTGATCCCTCCTATAGATGTTTTGACATGGTTTTCTGTGACTCTTTTGGATCGACCACTTCTTCCTGATTTGGAGTCGTCCCATTGACTCTTGGGGCTACTTCAGGGTTTTTTGGTTGCACTTGGTTTCCCACCTCTGTATTTTGTCATCCCTGCCCCTATTTTCACATATCAATGTCCATGCATTCTAGTGTTTTCTATTGGGTTTCTTCCTAGATGCATGCAGCGCTTCCCATTGTGGTATCCGACCATGAGATTTCGTCCACATTAACGACTTATGGTGGTTGTTATTCACTTCCTTGCAATTGTGTTTGTTCTCTCTTCCTAACTCCAGGTTGTTTGGCTATTCCGCTCGGTTCTCCTTATTTCAGTGGTTCTATAGTGGTAAAATTTGATCATCCATCGAGCTCACTAGGCTCTGCAACCATTGTAACCTTCGCTCTGTGCTTCGTATGCTCTATCACTCTCTGTCTCTTCCAATTTCAAAATAATATTTTTTCTCCCGCGTCCTTGCTTTGTATGGGCATCGTGTGAATATTCTCGAAGACATTACCTTTATTATGGATTCAATGAACCTATGGTTCCTTCTTACTTTCCATTACTTTCCCTCACCATCTCTAGTTGGCCTGATTAATGTGACATCCCGTCAATCATTTCTGACATTCAGTTTCGCTTGTCATCGTCACTTAGGACTTGTTTTGTCGTCTTTGCCTTTCCCTCTTATTTCTGTGTTGAACTGACCATTGGCATTGTATTCTTCAGGTTTTATTCTGAGTGTGAGTGCTCCTTCTTCTTTCAGTTCATTGTACCTCTATTGGCACCGTTTGATATCCTGCTTCTTATTTTATTTTTTACCACAGCACAGTGAATTTCAAGTTGTGGGTGATCAACTATTCTTGTATAGCTTTATTCGGCTCCCATTAATCATCCCTCTGAGTTCTGGGCCCCCTAAGTTCTTCAACTGTATATCTCTAGTTCTAGTTCTGATCTGATTCTGATAGTTTTCTAGTCGTGAATGCTATAGAATGATCCAAATCTCCTGCTCCTAAATACGCCAAAATAGCTCCAAGTGCTATGGATAATGCATCTACATGTACTTTGAATGTCTTCTCCCAGTCCAAGAATACTAGTATCGATGTGGTGAACATGTTTTCTTTTAGCATGTCTAGACCGTGTTGACAATCTTCATTCCACTGAAACTATGTATCTTTTCTTAATAGTTTCTCCATTGGCATTGTGATCTGTGCATAGCTTTTGATAATTTTTTTGTAGTATTCTGTGTGTCCCAATGTCACTCTTAGTTGACATACTATGTTTGGTGGTGATAGGTTAACAATTACTGCAATTTTGGCAAGATCTACTAGTAAACCTTGCGTGCATTCTATATGGCCCAATAGTATCCCAAATGGTGTTTTAAAGATACACTTCTTAATGTTTAATCATATATGATACTGCCTACATATTTATACATTAGTCGCAAGACCTCTACATGGTATTTCAATGGACTATATATTGTCCAATCGTCCAAGTATACCTCTATAAATTGGTGGATAAATTTCTTAAATGTAGTGATGACTACTCTAGAAAATATTATTGGTGCATTGTTCAGTCCAAACAACATGACTATGTATTGGTAATATCCCCAATCTATAGAAAACAAGGTCTTGTACCTGTCTTCCTGTGCTATCTTGAACTGGTGGTAACCTGAGAATCCATCAGTGAATGAGTAAACTTTGTGTCCTCCGACGTTCTCTAGCACTTCATCCATGAAAGGTGTAGGGAACGGGTCATGTAGGCATGCATCGTTCAACCTGTAGGCATGCATTTTTATAACACCTTGTTTTTTCTCCTGAACTACCATCGAGCTTATCCATTCTTATTCTTCCACAGGTTCTATGATTCCAACTTTGAGCATTCTATCAATCTCAGCTTTAAATTTCTTCTTATATATCAGATTTAGTTTGTATGGTCGTTGTCTGATCGGTCTTGCCTCAACTCTGAGTGGTATCTTCATGTCTTCGATCTCTCTCACTATGCCCTTCATTTCTGTGAATGTTGTGGGGAACAGGTCGATGTACTCGCATAGTAACTCTATTATGATTTCTACTATTTGTTCATCCTAGTAGTCTCCAATGTTGTCCATTTTGGGATTCTTGATTGTCCCAATGTTGACTTTCTTTACCTTGATTGGTGCAACAATTACATCTAATTCTAGAGGTGTACCTTCCACTTCTCTTTCGCCTTCATCTTCCTCAATGTAGATATCATACAGGTCGCCTTCATCTAGTACTTCTTCCTGCACATGGTAGCATGACAACAATTCTTTCACTTCTTTTTTTTTCGTTGTTGTTCTTTTGTTATGATTTTGACTTCTGATTCCTTAATAAATATCACCCCTCTTATCTGTTTAAGTGATTCTTATATGTTGTTTTTCTAATGCTCGAATGAGAAAGTGACTGTAAAATTTTGTTGTCGTATTGTCCAGCTCGATGTTCCTCTGCACAATTCCTGGTTCTTATAGAAGTTTGTCGGTATGCCCTCTAATGTGTGTACAAAGTGATGAGGCCATTATTTTGGTAGTGTCATTTTCCACAGTGCTCTACACTTCTCCAAGTGTTCCACTGGTGCCCCCTGTCCATCATAATTCTATTGTTGGTTTCTTCTCTATTTGACACCAAACCTTATGTGCAGTAAATTCTTACATTGGTACCAATCCTTGATTGTTTCCTTGTGTGTGCCCCACCATATTGAAGGTGTGGCATTGAGTGCTATATCAAGTGCTAAAAGTATTTGATTTTATAACACTTTGTCTTCATAAACTGTCAAGAATTATTCTAGATCATTTACTCCATGGAAACTGGGTGGTTCCCTTAGCTCTGTACCTACCCATCTTACTGCACAGTATATTCTTGCGCACCTTATTGTGGAAACTTCATGTAGCCTCTGTTGCTAGTTTTCTAAACCTGTATCTAAGTCTGTTGCACATGAAGTAATGCTCCACCAACTGAGTATCCCCTCCGCAGTTGGGTTCATGTATTCGTCATCACGTGTAGTCATTCTGTACAACTGGCCAATTTACTTCAAGTCCAAGAAAGTGGGTTCTATGAACCTCTCTCCTTCTGATGGGTCTAACTGCGTAATGACCCTATATTTTCAAGTTGATTATGGCCTGGTTATTGAACACGCAATCTAGGCCAAGAAGTGTTAGATATGGTGTTGTGTCATCCACTATCTCAATCACTTCGAAGTCTTCTTTAGTGCGCACTCCATCCAAGTCTATTGTCACTCCTTTCAGCCTGCCAATTGGTAGAACTTTGTGTTGGCTTGCTAGTTTCATCTAAATGGGTGAGTATCCTAGTGTGGGCTCTCCCATGAATTTCCATGTCTTATTGGGTAATACATTGACTTCAAATCCTAGATCCAGTATGATATCTCCCATTTTGAAATCTCTGATGTTGGCATTCAACGTAAACTCCCTACTTGTTCTTCTCCTTATATGTAGGTGATTGACTATTTTTTGTTCTGGTTTTCCTTTTGTCTCTATGTTACATATTTCTAATAAAATTTGGAATGTTTTGATAGAGGATGGATCATTCAATAGTTTTACACATGATTGAAAAAATCCTTTGATTGTACTTACTTTTCCGAGGTGATGCATTTCTTTGGTATGATCCAACGATGGAGGCATCTCGTACTTTGGTACCCCCTTATTCTATTGCGCAGTTGAAGTCGACACAATGTTGGTCTTCAAAAATTCTTTTCTGGCTTGCTTAAATATCTCCTTCTCGTTCTTTGTGTTGAACTTATTCATTGGTTCGATGTTCTTCTTCAACCATTGGTGTTGTCCTGACTATTGATGGACTGCGTCATTTCCTGTTTTGGATCCTCCGCACGTAACTATGTTTATGTTTCATCCTTCATCCCTTTATTTGGATGAGATCCATTGAACATTATGGTTGTTCTGGGTCCTATTTTCCTGGATATTTCCCAATAATTTTGGACATTCTTCCATTTCATGATCCGATGTGCCACAATACATACAAGTTGTTGGTGGAAGTTGACATTCTCTTGCATAATGTCTTGGTTGTTGAAAGTTGTGAAATACCATTGGTCCTCTTCCTCTTCCAAATCCTCCTCTTGCTTGTCCTCCACCTCTGTAGCTAGCTTGATCTCCTCTCAGCACATTATACTGAGGTGCTTGATTGTACTACATGGTATTGTACTAAGATTGTGTTGTGTTGTATTGTGGCTACGCAATATTATACGGTTACTGCGTAGTATTATACTAGTGTTGCGCAGTGTTGTATGGGGATGAAACTTGGTTAAAATGTGGTGTGGCTTGCTCAATCATCATTTCTTCCTGCACCTTATATGCATCTGATGTCCTCTCTCTCATTAAATACATAGTTCTACAATATTTGTCATCGTGGCCCACTGACTTGCAAAAGTTGCAATATAAGCTCTTTGGGACTGTATGGTAGTTTTGCATCATTGGATAGTGATATAGATCGTGGCCCGATTTCTTACATATTTCACACCATAGTCCTCATGTTGGTAACAGATTTGGCATCCCTGCTACCATATACTGTGTGAATGTTGGACATTCATTCTTGTGGTGTCCTTTTGTCCTGCATGTGGTACACCAAATGACTTTTCCTTTGTCCTTACTTTTGTTCTAGTTTAGCTGGAACTTTAAATTCTTCAAATCCTCCTTCTGTTCTTCCATGGATGGATCCATCTGGTAATATTGGTTTTCTTCTAGTTGCAGGGATTCTTGCAAAGCCTCTGCCTACATTTGAAACTTATGTTGTCACAGTGGATATTTAAAGTGTGGTAGTAATGAATTGACAAACAGGTGCCTGTGTTGCATATCTGTCATGAGATATTTCAAATTTCCCTTCAGTCTCTTGAATCTCTGGCCAATCTCCCATATGGATTCTCCTAGTTTCTATCAAATTTCTATCATCTTGTTCATGTAGTGACTCTGATCTTGTCTTTTGAAATTCATTTATCAATAATTTCTTGATGTCCGCAATTTTTCTGGTTGTCCCTGATGGATTGTTTGTAGCTAAACTCATATACCAATCTAGTGCGTGATCCCTTAGTTTAATCACTAGCTATGCAATCTTGGTATCTTCATTTGTGATCTGTTTCCCCCCCAGATCTTCTCACAGATAAACAAGTGTTTTTTTGGGTCCTCTAATGTTTATCCTTTGAATTCTGGTAACCTGATGGTGGGATTGTGTCCTACCATCCTGCATGCTGAAATACCACCTCTGCATGGTGTAGATACTTTACTAGTGCTTCCTGAACTGGCTCCTCCAGTTTTTTTTCCTTGTGTATATGTACTTCATGTTCTCTTTCTTCTCCTGAAATTCGGTTGTCTAAATAGTGGTGTTCTCTTTGGTGTATTAGTCGCACATGGGTTTATGGGTTCCACACTGACATTAATATGGATAGGATTTTTTCCTTCTCTTCCTATTCTTGGACCTCTCACATTCCTCTCATATGTTTTTACGCAAGATTTCCTCAATCTGCTCCAAAGCCTGAAGATCCTCTACCTCTTTTTCATCACTTTCCAAGCCTTCCCTCATGGCTATGGATCTCTTCTTGGTGTTCACCTTGTATTGGTAGGGTACTCCACTGCACATCTTTCCAGCTGCACCATGATCCACTTGATCTGGTTGTCGTCCATCATGATTGGGTCCAAGGGTTCCTCCTTATTTCCCTTATCCACTGCTCCTTCCATTTCTCTTCTTTTTTTCAATGCTTCCCCCCTTCCCCCATGGACACAGGGAAGTTTAGTTGTATGACTCCATTGTCATTACACCTTTTTTATAGAGAAGTATATTAATAGAAGTATAAAGTGATCGAATATACCTTCCTTGAGGTCCTCGTAGAAACTCTTTCTCTGCTACGTTGTACGACTTCGTTGTATCTAGTGAAAATTCTATTATAAATCTTGCGACAATACTATCGAGCCAAAAATCTACTACGCAGGTGAATTTTTTGTTCACTTGTTGTAAATGATCAATCTAAACTGGGGTCCAGTCTAACTATTGGATCTGGTTTATTACATGGTTATCCTTCAACCTCAATATCCACTCTTGTAATAAGTGTGGAAAATCACAGAAAAATACTTAATGCATATCAGTGAACACATACTTCTCAAGGTATTTGCGTGGTCTTACTCTAGGGTTTTTGTTATATTTCTATGCAAACTCTATCTCCTTTGTCTTCATCCAACTCTGAATCTATGCTTTTGTGGGATTCCACAGTCTCAAAATCCCTTTCTAGAGGTGAATTATTTTCACCTTCTCATCATCCAATTCAGTATTCTCTTGACCTGCCTTCTACAGATCTTAAAAATTTTCAATAGATCCCATCTACTCAATCCTATGTTGTTCGAACCAATGACAATGGAACCATTTGTTGGTTATTATTTTGTTTGTCAGTTATACTTTCAATATGATTGACCCAGGGTTCATGTCTACTGGGTTCCAACAAAGCCTCTAAAACTATCAACCCTCCTGGTAAACCAGAAGGCAACGCAACGAATAGGGTGCACTTCACAGTCTCCCCCGAGATAGTCTTAATGGGTGACTGCAATACTCAGGTGTTTTCAGCCCAGGATTGAGGAGATATCTGAAAAGTGTGCACTGAGAGTTCTATTTAACTTATTAAATAAATAAACTATCATTCATGATTATGCATGGAATATAACCAACTCATTCATTCAGCATACTGATATCTACTTAGAAACATTAAGAGAACACATGTAATCAATCACATAACACAGGTTTTACCTTTGTTCACCCCCTCCTGGGCTACATCCACAAAGATCTGGCTCTTAATCTCTTCTATTATAGAAATTCCATAACTACAGCGTCGCGTGCTTTACAACTCCTCTCAGTTGGGTCGAGATATATTATGAGGCAGACCAAATAACACTAGGCTCCTCAACCTGTGATCTAACCATCGAGATCTACCCTCGTTACTCCTCTCCAACTCAACAACTTACAAAGCTAGGTCATATGGAAAAATATTACAACTAGTTATCTGACATGCCTCCTCCTCGAGACCCTCTATATCCGCCTCTCTCTCCTGTCTATGAGACTTAGGTATCTATATTTATACATTTTTGGCTCACCAACCATTACAGTGTATTGAAAAAACCCTAAACCTAACTTCGTTTGGTCTTCCATGCATGCATGCGTGTTGTTGTTCCTTCCACTTGTCTCTTTCCTCGTGCATGCCTTCCTTCCTAAAATAGCCTTTCTTTTTTATTTGGCCTGCTTCCAATAGTTTCCTTAGCTCTAACATTAATCACACAATAACACAACGATTTTATTTCATCATTAGAGACAAGAACTGAAAAAAATATTGAAATAACTAACTCATCAATAGATTCAGAAACTATTACTCGTTACAACATCTATTAATGAAATAAAGTTGGAAGTAATTATCATCAATCCAATCACACAACGCCTTTGATAAAAAAAAAAAAAAATTGTCTCCAGTCATAAACAAGACTTATCAATTAAGGTAGTTCATAAATACTTCTTTACAATTCCAAAAATTAGGGGTCTTTCCAAAAACCGTCGACCTTTTCTAAGAGTTCAATCTTCTTATTTATAATGAATCACTTACTAAATATAAAAACTACAAGTGCAAGTTAAGTAAAACAAAAAATATCACCACATGACGCTTTAATCTCTCTATTCTCTAAGAATCATCTAATGGTTTTACGGAAGTAGATGACTCTTCTCATATTCCGAACACTTGATGAAGAGTTCATCGCATGTGTTGGCATATGAGAACCTGTGTTGGTCCATCGGGGATGAAATAATTTATTTCACTTCTACTGCCCATTCTCTATATTTGATTATTTTAATACTCAACCACTACAGAACTACACGATCCTTAATCGAATGATCCATGAATTATTGTACTTGACCTAGCGCCATGATTTCCACCTTTGCGATCTATGTTGTCCATGCCGAGTCTTGTTCTGCATGTCTCTTGATAATGTCATGCAGGTCGACAAAGTCTTCAGGAGAGACAAATTCTGGGAGGTTGATGCCTTTAATCTCCCGATTAATCTTTTCCCAACCATTTTCTCACTCATCCCACTTCTTTTGAATCTCCTGTTGAGGTTATTGGGCCATTTTTACCTAGTATTTGACTTATTTCCTAATCTGATCGATGTTTTTATCCCTTAGCACCCAAATACTATGTTATTTGGCGTCTCAACCCTTTTGTACTGTGTTGATCTAATCGATCCTTTATACCGCTTGGTAAGATTTTTCAAACCACCTTTCCACATCCTTGCAGGTTGTTAGTGACATAAGGGTATCCTCTTCGAAATCGACTATGCCTATAGTGAAAAGGTGTCATTCACTTGCAAATTTTGCATAAGTGTCCTGGAACTCACTACTTATAAAAATTGTGGCTTGCGTTGAGTCTTAACAGTATTTTTTTAAATGACGTAGATGATTCAACTCCTTTAGAGAGACGGCTAGCTCCTTTTCATCCCTCCTTTCTCTATCCAACATGGCATCCTTGATAGCCATCCCTACATCGATAAGCTCAGATGTCTTGGCATGTTCATTGATGAGCAGCCTCTACTTCGTAGTGATGAGAATTGAGCTATATATCATGAGCCTTATCTTCTTAGTGGTCCTGTTCACGATCTCTTTCCTCTTCCTATAATAGGTGATCTCGTGTGTATCGGCGACCTCGTCAACATGCTCAGGGATTTGTTGTTCTCCCCAAGTTAGAGTGTTTCCCAAGCTCCTTGTTCTGTGTAACTATTCTAGGATTGGTTATTGGACTTATTTCATATGTTTTGATGGCTTGACCTTTGTTTGTTTCTCATCGGTTGGTGAGGTATCGACCAAAATTGAAGAACCAGGGGTAGGTTCAGTACTTACTTGGTAATTGGTTGTCGAGGTTCCGATCTATTGTTGTTTAACTTCCTCTTTCTGACCATCCGATCCTAGATCATCCATTGAGTTGTCTTTTGGGGTCCCCCACAAGTCAAGCAAATCAGTGTCTAAGACACTTTCTACCTCATGGTTTCTCTGTGGAAGGTTTTGAATTGGAGCACCGGTACTTGGGGTAGATGCTTTCTCAAGTTCCTTTTCCTCTATAATCGACACTGGAGTTACCGGGGAAACCTATAAACTCTCCTCATCATCATAGATGGTTATCAGGTCAAACATGGGGTTTGGTGTACCTATTCCTCCAGGAATCTTTGATACCTCAGGCTAGGTTGGAATTGTACCCAGTGATCTTATCTGTGGTGATGAAAATCTAGCGTTTTCTAAACTAGTGATTTCTTCAAGTTGCATTGTCTCTAACCCACTTGGCTCTCCTCTACTTTTGATTGGGTTGTCCATGTGGATCCTCTCCATCACTATGAGATCAAGATCCTTATGTAACTGATCAATGATTCTCTACACTCCCTCTAGTAACAACAATCCTTTTCTTTGTGCCTCTATGGTCTTTGTTATTCTGATTTCTTCCCTAACTCTGAGATCCTCTTCATTCAATTTCTCTATTGTCTCCACCTTCTCATCCATTCTCATAGCCTTGAACCTAGTCATGTTCGGTTTGTCCATCCTCTTTACTACCTCCTCCCAGTCTTGAGTTCATTCTGTAAATATCTCATCCTCAAACTTGTCATGTGCATATGGCCAACAAGACAAAAATTGGGAAGCATGTTGGAGGACTAGGACCTTAGGATCGTTCTTGTGAAATCGTCCTATCGAGAACCTGAATTCAAGATGACTCAACCATTATTATTTTTCTTGAGCAGTGTCCTTTACTAAATAAAACCCATGGAATCCATAATGTATGAAATATTGCTTCTTGTCCTTGTCTAGTGTGGCGTTATAGCCCTGTAGGATAGTCTGATAGCAGATTTCTCCCATAATGAGTCGGTCTGGGAGGTGAGAAGGGAGTAGATGTGGTGCTATGGTGGCCCCAAACACCCTAATATAGGTTGTGTGTTTGTCTAGATACCAGTGGCCTACCTTGCCTATCATTTTCTTGGCTACTGCAGACAGACTTGGGAATTCCTTTTTAAATACAATGAAATAAATTCAAGCAATGAATTCATCACAAATAAGGGCATATGATGCTTTTACATGTTCTCCCATAGTATGAAAAAGTAAACATGAACAAGAAGCTTTGCAACATTCCAACTTAAATTCATGCTGGTGAAGACATTTCTTGCGCATATGACATCAAGTAAGTACGAGGCCATGTGAAATGTAGGAGCTTTTCCTTTTTTTAGCATCTAGGCCTTCTATACACAAATTCTCAATTTCTTGGAAATTATTGCTCCCAGTTGAAGCTACTCCTAGAGATCGCCATAGTGTATGTTAGGGGTATCCATGCTTCTGAAAACTTGGAGCAGTCCTTTTCTCCATATAGTCGACAGATGAGAACCATCAAGTAGATGTATGGATCTCTCAAGTTAATCATCCCATACCAGCCATTGCTCTAGTTCATGAATTTCTTGTCCTCCTTTCACCATGAGGCTATTAATCGACTGGTGTCATGTAATTCATATAAATTCACTACAAAGTCTGTATTCAGCCACTCCTTCGGGTCCCTGAGCTTGTATTACTTCTGAACTTCTATCAAGAGAAAACATTCGACACACCTACCATTCTCATCATTTATCAAGCATTTATGCACGTCTGTGTGATCTATTAACCAATTCAAAACCCCAATGCATGGGAAAGATAGATTCTTGTAGGCTACCATGTGTAAGTATGATAATTGGATATTCGGGAACACCTAGTCGTTGAGCGCCCTTACATTCAGGTCATTTTGTGGGATACACTTTGGGTACTACTCTCGGCTAATTCTGTTGAAAAGGTGTCCCCACTATGGGAGCATTACTTTGGATCCAGTGGTCACTTCTGTGTCTCCAAAGACCAAAGGTTGAAAAACATATTTCTTTATTGAGGTTTTAATGACTGGCTCCTCCCTCGAAACATATTCCAACTGCCTCACAGTACCAAGAGAAGAACCTTCGCCAATTTATGCTTCCTTGAGCTTGGATGCTCTCACCGAGCATCTGGTCATTGGATTTCTTGGAGGAATTTTGTTAGACCTTGACCAAGTTTTGGGATAATCTTGGTCATGTTGACCGTTTTTGGGACTTTGACATGTCGAAGATGGAGTTCCAGACGAAGTGGAAATTGCGGAATCTCGACCCACTTTTGGGTCCCTTTTTGGGTTTTGGGAATATGTAATGGGAAAGGGATGTTGGACGATGGGTTTACCCATGCTTAGGCTGCTTTTGTATGTATAAATAGAAGGATAAGAAAGAAAGTAGTAGTAGTCGAACATTGTATCTATGTGATATAGGCTAAGTGCCAAGATGGGATCTGTGTGATCAAAGGTTTTGTGCATTCTGTATAGACTTGTAGACCTTAGCGCAAGTCCTTGTGTGAATATATAGAAGTCTTTGTTTTGTAAGGCAAGGAAGAAGGATCTAGCGAGCTACAAAGATCTTCTATTCTGTGCAGAGTAAGGGTTTCTAAGGCTCTGTTCTTGTAACCGATTGATCGACGATAATAAATAAGAGTTGGTGGACGTAGCCCCAGGGTGAGGGTGAAACATGTAAATACGGTGTTGTATTCTTTGTGCCTTGTTCTAATGCATTGATGTGATTACTTGCTAAGTGCTTTGAGATGATTAGATAGATTTGATATATATGTTTATGCTTAGTGCTTATGGAGAGTAGAATGTTAGATATGATTCATGTGTATATGTTAAGTTCTTGACCTGTTAGATCTGAATAACCTATTGATTCTAAGTGCTTGAATATTATAGTTCAAAATGAATGTTGCAAAGCTCTATTATACCGGCGAAGTGGTTATTGATTGCATAATAAAAAACTAGTAGTGCTAAGTGCTATATTAAGAGTTATAATCACAGATCTGTGTCCCAACTCAGGTTGCAGACACTTGAGTCCTACAACCAACCTTGCCTCTACCTCGGGTGAGACATCATCTTCTTCGCAGGTGTTTCCAAAAGGGTCGGTAGTTAGGGTTTTTTTGGTGCGTTGTTGCAGCGTTGAACCCCAGGTCTGCTCCTGTGCCAACAAATGGTTCCATTGCTGGGACCTGAAACTATGATTGCTAGGAACTGAGAAGAAGAATCTTTGTGAAAAAAGGTTGACCTGAAAGTCTTGTGCGAAGACCTATGTCTTAGGGTGCAGTATTCTACATGATTTATAAATCTCTGTGCTGAAAGAGAGAGGCCCAATCTGAAAGAGAGAGGCATGATCTGAAAGAAAGAGACCCATTCTAAGGAAGAGAGGTCGAATCTGAAGAAAATAAATGAGATCTGAATGCTTTGTGCTCTAAGAAAGGTAAAAGTGGGAATTCTTGACTAAAAGAGGTAAGGTCTATAAGATATGTGTTGTGATAAAGGTAAGAATAGTTAAAATTTTTATATATGGAGGGTTTATGCTCTGTAGAAGTAAGATAAGTGAAATTTTTTGTTTCTAAAGTATGGATCTAGGTATGTTTAATAAAATCCATCCTAGTTTGAAAAATAGGGCACTAATAGATGAAAGAAAGTTTGATATGAGTAGATCTGAAAAGAATAGTGATAGATATGTTATACCTATGCATAGAAAGAATGTATGGACTAAGAAATGGATGCAGGATCGTAGAAAGAATTTGTTGCAGGCTAACTCCTATGATCCTAGTGCACAGTACATAAGAAGTTGGGGATCGTTTAAAAGAAAGAGAGGAGTGACCCTCTACTACAGTTGCAGAAGACCTGGACATATTGCTAAGGAATGCCCTGGAAGAATATCTAGTTGTCTTTGTTCCAAATCTATGGACCATGAAGTATTGGACTGCACTAGAATGATCTCTAGGCTTGAAGGAATGAATCTAAATAAGGAAAACACTAAGGCTGATCCAGAGACCTAGATTATGACAGAACCCCAACAAGAATTAGAGAAAGTATTGATACAAATGAAAGAGACCCTGAACGACCACTGACATGTGAGATTATCAGATATTTTCAAAGAAAAAGAATGCATTGAAGCAAGAATAGAGGACTTCAACATTGACTGTGTCCTTGATGAAGAGACACGAGTAAATATTATGCCAAAAAGAACTTGGGAAGCTATAGGGAATCCTTCTATGATCCCTTCACTATGAGGAATAGGACTATTCAAAGGAAAACTAATGATGTTATGTGGAAAAATCACTCAGGTACTTATGACATTCAATGGAACTTCGATAAAGGAAGATTTTGAGATTATTAAATTCATTGAAAACAGTGCCATGTTTACCATGTTACTAGGAAAACCTTGGATTGATAAAGATCAATATACAAAGAAGGAAGAAGAATATGTCTTAGAACATAAGAGACAAGAATTAAAGGATTTCATGACCCGAAAGATTACACAATTGATTGGAGAACAAGAGAGTAGATCGAAGCTATTTGACACTAGAAGCCCATATGTTGAAGCTATAAGAACATCAGAAGACATACAGAAGGCTAAGATTTCTAACCCAGATAAAGAAGAAGTGATACACTTGAATCCTAGGAGAGAATCTCAGCACTGCGAAGTGCCTATGACCAAGGAAAATAAGAATCAGAATGGGAAAAGAACCACCGAGACAAAGCTCATGGGGAAGAAGGATAGGAATATAAGTAAGAAGAAGGATAAGATAGATAATTTACAATAGGTTCCAGAGGGTACCTCACAGAAAGAAACTTTACAGAATTGGAGCTTCTCTGAGATATCAGAACAACGACATATGCCACTTCGCCATAACGAAGCAATATGGTCGTTGGAAGCTGGTATATCGGTTCGAATGATGCCCTGAATAGCTGGAAAAAAAATTATAGCTTGCTACTAGACCATTGGACCATGCCATAACAGATAGAACAAGAGTTAATGAAGCTCATAACCGTTGCAAGTAAACCATTACCAATATTGCCTATTTATCTCGTTGCGCCATGTAGGAAGAACACTTTTTCCAATTGATAATTTGAAGCCCGAAGATTAGCAATTGCATATAGTGCTCATTGCTCTATTGTTGTTCAATATAGTGCAGTGTCTAAGACCATCATGAACCTGATTATTTTATCTCGAGCATGTATGTCCAACAAGCTTACTGCTACCGAAGAATCAGTAACATAAGTTCTCCTCGATTCAAGGACTGAGAGAATCATGTCGTAGCAAGGGTTATCCATAGGAGTGAAAGCATCATCCATAAGAGGACTGGTGGTCTCTCCATCCGCTGCTTGAGCTGGACCATCCCGGCAAGTAGACGAGAAGCTAACTAAGCATAGAGTCAACCTTGCCAATGCCAAGATAATTTTGAGCATCCTGCCTGCCTATCTACCCCTCTGAGCGGTGCCATAAATCATGACAGTGTACCCTGAGAGTTTGAATATGATCTAATCAATGCGTACCTTCCGAAATGGGTGCGTGCATTTCGTGTCGACCAGGATAAGCTCCTAGCATTGAAGTTTAACGACTTCAACCTCGACGACAAGAAATTTTACAACATGCTCACCCCATATAAGTACTTGACCAAAACCAAAGACAAGAATTCAAAGATTATCCCATAGTCATGGACCTAGAACCTCACGGAGTCTACACTACTCAATGTGATGAAGATCCTGCACTTCGGTAGACACCAAAAAGTGAATGCATGAATTAAATTCCTATTGTCCTGCTACCATGGAGGTTATTTATGGTTGAACCACTGCATCACTATGGATCTGACCTTAATCAATTAGATCATAGGGCTTAGTATGCAGGGCCCTGACCCACATAATTTTTACCCTCGAAAGAACTCAGACTGAGAATTCACACAGAGGATCAAAGAGACTTATGGAGATGTAGAGAAAGGTACGCGAGGTTACAAGGTAGCCTCTATCCAGAGTGACGCAGTGCGCCTTGCATGTCAATTGATCACAGGTAAGCTAGTTCTCAAAAACCAACCCACCCAAGTGACTGGATTCGTAGTCAACCTCGTAGTGAAGTGCGCAAAGGGTGTACAGATGAATTGGGCATAGTACCTTGTAAACCAGATAGATATTGATTGTAGGGAAGCGTAGGACCAAGGGTATGAGTTCCATTTCAGCTGGATTTTCATACTGATCGCATTCATTGCATGAGAAATGCCGGAAGGCGCGACCTTCCCAGACATTGAACCCTTTGAACCGTTGGATGTAAAGTTCAACACCTTGTGGTACTCGAGCGATATGAATAAGAAATGGAAATCCAATACCATCTTCCACACTTGCTACAATCAATTGAAGATCACCATCCAGTATACACCACGCATCACTCTAAACACCCTCTATAGGCTTCGACCCCTGATGAAGTTTAGCGTAGATAGGCACTTTATCTACATCATAGTGCGCACTGAGGAGAACAAGTAGAAGTTACAATCCTATTATAAATTAATATAAGAATATCTCGAGGAGATCACCAAGGAGTGATCAGTAGACCTCCACATTTTAGCAGACCCAGTGAATATCTTTGATATAGATAGTCTAGAACCTATTCATGATACTCCTGGACCAAGAAATACTAAGAAAGATGAAGAAGCTCAAGATGTCAACAATGCCTCTGTGAAGATCACTTCGATCTCACCTGAGCAGGGAGGTGATGGTGGAGAGCTAGGTGGCAAAAAAGTCAAGAAAAATAAAGGTGAAGTTACACCGCCTAGAGAGGAGGAGGATCCCTCCAAGAAACATAAGGTTACCCCACCAAAGCCTTCATCCTGGAAGAAAGTTAAAGCAACCAAAACCAAGTTCGAGATTGTCCTCACCTCATATGACTTTGACTTCATATTCTCTACACTAAACAATGCTTCACTACGGATAGCAAAAAAGTAGGAGGCCAAGAAGGAGGAGGTGTTCAGTTGTATTAAGGATGGGATTCAAGGAGTACAACAAGCAATATAGTCTAGCCATGTAGTTTCCATTGTGCCCTTGCCATCAAGAACACCAAAGTTTAGTGATGAGCCAGCCCAACTACATCGGATTGCTGACACATTCAAAGATCACCTTTGATGAGCTCAAGAAGAGATACCACAAGCCACACAAGATTTAGCGCAAGTACAGAAAGACCTTAAGGACCAAAGAAGTACTACAAAAAGAAAAATCTCCCTCTACAAGAAAAATGGGATGAAGAGAAAGCAGAGCTACAACAAAACAAAGAACAGTTGCTCGCAGAGCAACTCGAAGTACATGAAAGGCTTCACAATGCACTTTTCTCTGTGACAGTCATAGAAGTGAAAAATAAGGAATGAATCCCACAACAGGTGGTGCAACTTGAAGAAGTAATCCAACAGCTTCAGCAGTGCATCGCAGATCTAGAACTTTGTACTGTACCCAAGACCCCTCAAGACATAAGAGACCTAAAGGAGGTAACTTCCTGCAACAAAGTTGGTAGATTAAAATCCCTTTCCTTGGAATGAAAGCAACTGATCTCCAGGAGTGCTCAGACATATGAAAATCTCATGGAGAATCCAGAGTTACAGGCATTAGATTCATAGCTCCAGGAAGCAAAGTAACACGCAGATATGCTATAGGCACAACTGAAGGCCTTAACACCATTTTAAAGAGTGAAGAGGTTTCAAGAACAACACACGGCCCAACAACAGATCCAAATGATTCAAAGTAAAGTGATGGAAGTCTCTCAACGAATTAAACCAATGCAAGAGAAGGCATGCCAACTGTTCATCGAAGTTGAAATCCAAGGAAATGAGCTAGAATAGGACGTCATCATAGCAGAAAAGTGCCTAGAAGGGCCAGTGAATGACGCAGGGATCTAGGAGTTCACTTAGCAAGAGGTCATAGCATTGCAACAGGTTGAAGCATATTGAGCCAAGCTCGAGGCGTTCAAGGCAGAATTGCTCAGACTAGAGTGACTCAGGATGAGTCAGAGGTGAGTGTTGGGGGCCTGTTATCCCTTGACCAAGTTTTGGGATAATCTTGGTTGTGTCAACCAATTTTGGGTCTTCGATAGCCTGTCGAAGATGAAGAGCCAAACGAAGTGGATATTGTGGAATTTCGACCCACTTTTGGGTCTCTTTTTGGGTTTTGGGAATATGTAATGGGAAAGGGATGTTGGGCCGTGGGTTTACCCACGCTTAGGCTGCTTTTGTATGTATAAATAGAAGGATAGGTAAGAAATTAGTAGTAGTCGAATATTTTATCTATGTGATATAGGCTAAGTGACAAGATGGGGTCTGTGTGATCAAAGGTTTTGTGCATTCTGTATAGACTTGTAGAGCTTAGCGCAAGTCCTTGTGTGAAGATATAGAGGGCTTTGTGTTGTAAGGCAAGGAAGAAGGATCTAGTGAGCTATGTAGATATTTTTTCCTATGCGGAGTAAGGGCTTCTAAGGCTCTGTTCTTGTAACTGATTGGTCAGCGATAATAAAGAAGAGTTGGTGGACGTAGCCCCAGGGTGGGGGTGAAACACATAAATGCAATGTTGTCTTCTTTGTGCCTTGTTCTGATGCCTTGATGTGATTATTTGCTAGGTGCTTTGAGATGAGTAGATAGATCTGATATATATGTTTATGCTCAGTGCTTATGGAGTGTACAATGTTAGATATGATCCATGTGTATATGCTAAGTGCTTGATCTGTTAGATATGAATAACCTATTGATGTTAAGTGCTTGAATATTCTAGTTCATAGTGAATGCTGCGAAGTTTTGTTATACCAATGAAGTGGTTATTGATTGGATAATAAAGAACCAACAGTACTAAGTGCTATATTAAGAGTTATAATCACATATCTATGTCCCAGCTCATGTTGCAGACACTTGAGTCCTACAACCACCCCTGCCTCTACCTCCGGTGAGACTTCATCTACTTTGCAGGTGTTGTCGAAAGGGACGGTAGTTAGGGTTTTTTTAGTGCGTTGTTGTAGAGTTGAACCTTGGGTTTGCCCCTGTGCCAACACATTTTCCTTGCAGCTAGAACATAGTTAAAGACTTGTGAAAACGTTTCGATGCACATATAAAAAATTACGACCATCGAATTGATAAAATTTAACACATACCTTTATTGCTTGTTTAACCTACCTTTGATGCTCTGAGAATCAACACAGACTTGAGACACTCGCTTCTCTTCTTAGAATGCTCTGGAAATGGAAACTTGTGCACATAATATAAGTGTTTGAAGACATTTGAATAATTTAAACAGGGATGAACTTACCTTGTCTCATCAGCTATTCAATTCAAGATATGAGTGTGGTTCTACAAAATCTTATGCTAGATCTTCATCATGTTTAAAATTAAATTCGATCGTAGGTTGACGGCGTGGGCGTGGGTTGTTACGTGGCCTGTCGATGATTTCAAATTTGTATTGTTCAATCAACGCATGGGGTAGGAGTGTATGTGGGTTTGAGCATTAAATGTCTTATTAAAAAACAAAATCTGATTGTATCTCGTGTTGAAAACATCCTATCATTTTTCTAATCTAGCTGGTGGATCCGGGGTTGGAGTTTCTCTTTAACACTTTTCTTTGATATCTCCCTATAAAAATATTTGACTCAGATTGATCTTTCCATACAGAGATGACGTGGAAATACTAGCTCAGAGGTGTGACTAGGATATAAAGAACCTTAAGATGAATCGGGATGAAACTAGACCATACGACAAAGACACGTGACACTTGAGACCAACGTCCTCATTTACTTGTCTTATTCGAAATTAGGGATTTTCTTAAAATAAATGTTCTAACAACCGATATTATCCCACCAACATCGAAAAACATGGAGGATCGGTGATCGGCGATAAGCCTACCCAAGTGATTCCAGACTAACTCTCTCGAAAATCTTTCGATGCCGAAAGTGCATCGGGGATCGACTATTGGAGATGCATCAATGTGGAAACTTTCAGTTTTTTAACTCTTCAAGATTTGGTCGACCCCAAACCAATGCATACATCATTGTCTATCGGGGGTCATGGCTCATGTCCATGCTTAGTAATCTCATATTCCACTGATGCCGAAGGGGTTCAATCATCTTATGAATATGCGTGGAGAAATACTTAACGTAAAATCACTCTGCCTTTTACTAACATCTATGATGCATTAACGATCGACAATTATTATTACTATGTGACCACTTCTTCTGATTGGACTTTTTTCCAACGTTGAACATAAGCGCGATTGTCACAATGTTAGTTGCATATTCTTAGTTAGAATTCCCAGTTCTTTTAGACACAAGGTTTCATTTAAAAAAAAAAATCTGATTTGATCAATAAGAGTGATGAAAACAAAAAATCACCACTCCTCCATATTGACCTCAATTCAAATAGTAAAGCAAGAGAGAAAACAAGTGGTACCCAAAAGTGACAAAATTTTAGAAAATTTTAGGGTGTGTTGAGTGCTCAACAAATGGAGATTTACTGGGCAAAAGAACAACCTTTGTTCCTTCCCTGAACTTAGCTGATGTAGAAGATGGTTGAGAAACTAGTTGGCTTCACTTTTATCAGATTCTTTCCTATCCTTGTGTTTACAACTTCCCAATTCTTGAATCTGGGCCCGCCTATGGAGTTTCAACCTTTATTCCACCTTCATTCCTCTTGACTATGACCCATGCCCCCTTTTGAAAAGAGTTGGGTAAGGAATCCACTCGCACCAGGACATTTTAGTTATCATCATTTACTTGTTGCGGTGTTTCTCCACTGCCAATGAGCATCCATGGCCCCAACAAAGTCACCCCAACCTCACAGACCTTGCTACATTGCCAACAAGTGTCCATAGCCTCGACGTACTCACCCCGACATCATAGACTTTTCTCCGCTGCCAGCAAGCGTCCATAGCCCTGACGGATTTATCTGCATACCTTCCCCTACTTTGAACTCATTTGATATCATCAATTTATTTTTGGCACAGATTCCCTAAGCAAGTGGGAGAGGAGGACGTTTGTTGTTGGAAGATTGGTTGTTGTCATTGATGTCAACCTTAGTCATGGATTTTGGACCGCAAGATTTATGAAGGTATTTGGACATGAAGGAAACTGCACATGCAGATAAAAAACCCATGGATGGATAATATACATCATGTTGTTTCTAGTGGTATGTGGCACGTCACGTGGATCCTCATTTTTTAGGAGAAATGAATTTTTGAAGATGACAAAGTGAATTGAAGAAGGAAGTACATGTAGGCCTTGAAGATAATTAAAGAAAAGAATTACAAAACAAGAAAGTTTTAGGTCGACCCTAATGTTAAAAAGTAAGTGACATAAATGGTATAAATAAATATCATTATATATTCATTTGATACACAATTTGAATTTCAGAGGAAGTCAGAAGTAAAGAAGGACAGATTTCAAGGGAGGATGAAGTCTTTTGGTGGTGTGTTCTAAGGTATGTTATTTTCAAGTCATCTTACCATTTTTGCTATAAATTTTTTTCTATAACGATTCAGACGGTGAAATTTCTATGGTATTGAGAAGACATATAAAGGTACCTGTGGTAAATTTTTTATCTCTTTATTCACTATAATTATGGAGATACACTCTGTGGAAGATAGGGTTTTTGACCAGTCCTGAAGCTAGTCAATAAAAAGGTGTTCCGGGTAAAAACGTCATAACCTCTTCATAGAGAATAAAAACAATGTGGGGAAAATTGCATTGGAAAGAGTACATAAGGTAGTTTCTTGTGTGAGAGTTTTCAAATATGATAAATATTGAGCACGAGGCATTCTATACAAGTTCGGTCTCCTGAATAATCAGAATTGAACAAGGTCTACCATTCTCTCTATAACTTCTTTTTGGGGAGGATTTGAGGAGTGAAACTTGGAGAAGTTTCAGAGAATAAATTGAATAATATTATCTACAGGATAATATTATTCCAAGAATTGAATAATTGTAGAAATTGAAGAAGTCTCAGGAAGCATTATCAGGTTCTATGTGATGGTTGGTTGATGGTGATGATTTAATGTGAAGTTTTATTATCTCTCGTATATTCTTGGGCAGAAGGAAGTGGAAAGTATGGAGAGTTAAAATCTCTCTTGATATTGGAGGATTGTATCTTCCTCTTGGAGGTTTATCCCTCCCTTTACACTTGGAATCTATAGCTACCTTTGGAAGTCATTACTTCCCTTGAATAATAACTATTGATTATTTCTCATATATTGTGCATGGTGTCTTGTGGTGTATTGGTGTAACTCTTATACTATTGTTAATTGATCATTGGATATAATTGAATGGTTTAAGTATAAGATGAAAAAGGTTTTAAATTGTACTTGATATTGATTCACCCCCCTCTCAGTATCAACAATTGGTATTAGAGAGGGTTACCTTCAGTATAGTTTAACCACTGGAAGGAAGATCCTAAGAAGAAATGGAGTACACAATTCCAAATGGGATTCCACCATTTAATGGAAGCAATTTTGAATACTAGAGTAATAGAATGGAAACTTACTTGAAATCTCTTGGGGAAGATGTTTGGTTCTTAGTTACTTCAGGATACAATGCTTTGAAGAAACCAAAGACTGCAGCTGAGAAGGAAGAAAAAAGGAACAACAAATTGGCAATAGATATCATCCTGGATGGATTGGCAGATTTAGTGAAATCCAAGGTGGGATCATGTGCATCATCAAAAGAGATTTGGAACAAGCTATAAGACCTTTATGTAAGGGAAGAAGTAGAAAAAGAAGAAGAAGAATAAGAAGTTGAAGCAAATTACAACATCTCAGATTTCAAAGAAGAAAATAGAGGTCAGTTCTTTTTCTTAATTGTGAAGACGTAGGTCATGTTTAATTTGAATGTCCTCATCCAATGATTGAAAGAAATGACACTGAATAAGAAAATTCCAATGAAGAAGAATAAAATCATGAAGAAAAAATTATCCAACAAGAAGATGAGAATCTTAAAAAATTAAAGCATGTTGAGATTGAAAATAGCAAGCTCAAAGACACGCAAAGAAAACTAAGAAGTGAATTGGGTAGTTGTGAAAATATAGTTGTATGCTTGAAGAAACAATTAGAAGACTTTGAGAAACTAAGAGAAGAAACCATTTCCTTGAAAATTCTACTCGAAGAAGAAAGAAGAATGGGAGAAGTAAGGAATGTCCAAATGATGAAGAAAGAAGAAGATTGTGAGAAACTTGAACAAGAAGTTGTCTCATTGAGGAAGAGCTTAAGAAACTCTCAAGTGCCAAAAGACTTAACACATCTTGGATGCATGGGTGAAACTTCATACAAAGAAGATGCAAATACCAACAAGAAGGTTGAAGAAAGAGATACACAGACAGTTGATGAGAAGTGGACCAGGATACCAAAAAGAATGAATGATTACAAAAGAGATGAATATCCAAGAAGGCCTCCTACCTTTAAAAATCAAAGAAGTTTCAATCAGTATGAAGGAAACTACAGAAGAATAGATCATGAACCCAGATGGACTACATCAAAAAGAAGCCCACTTATTCCAAGGTATAAAAATTTCTTTCTTGGTCATTGTTATACTTGCAAAAATATTGGACATAAGGCAATTAATTGCAAAATCAATGAAAGGAACACATACTCAAGAAACATGAATGGTGTAAATAGAAGATATGGAAATAATCGTGTATTTTTCAACAGAAGTTATAATTCATTTTCCCCATTGATGGACAAAAATATTGTATGCTACAAATGTAATTATCTTGCTCACAAAGCACGATATTGCATATATATGAATGAAGATGTACCTATGCCAACCACAGTATGGAGAAGGAAAGAGATTCCAAACAATGAATATTGTCAAATAGCATTGACCGCTAAAGAATGTAAAGAAGAAGATGAATGGTACATAGATAGTGGATGTTCTTCACACATGACTGGGGATCAAGACAAATTCATCAGCTGGAAGATAAAGGGTGGAAATGCTGCATTTGGAGATGACTCATTTGCCAAAATACTTGGAGAAGGTGTAGTAGAGCTTGGAAGAAAAAATGTAAAAACAAATAATGTCCTATTGGTTGAAGAATTGAAGCATAATCTTCTCAGTGTTAGTAAAATGTGTGATCAAGGATACACTCTTACGTTTGACTCCCAAAAATGTAAAATCAAAGAAAATAACTCAGGAAGATTGGTTGCAACTGCAACAAGAAGACCAAGTAACATATATGTCCTAAAACCATGAAAAATCTCCAAGGAAGAAAAAGACCATAAAAATGAAGTGTTATTAAGTGCTATATGTTCAGGGGGAGCAACCTCAAAGAAGAGAGTTATCTTTTGCCATTAAAGTCAGGGGGAGAAGCCCCACCCTTTGCCATTGATGTCAAAGGGGGAGATAAATTGGGATCATGATGACAAGGGGAGTATGAGTGTTTCCATCAATGAAAAAGGGGGAGATTGTTGGAAGATTGGTTGTTGTCATTGATGTCAACCCTAATCATGGGTTTTGGACCACAAGATTGATGAAGGTATTTGGACATGAAGGGAAATGAACATGGAGATACAACACCCATGGATGGATAATATACATCATGTTTTTTCTGGTGGTATGCGGCACATCATGTAGATCCTCATGGTTGAGGAGAAATCAATTTTTGAAGATGACAAAGTGAATTGAAGAAGGAAGTACATGTAGGCCCTGAAGATAATTAAAGAAAAGAATTACAAAATAAGAAAGTGTCAGGTCAGCCCTAATGTTAAAAGAAAGTGACATAAATGGTATAAATAAATATCATTATACATTCATTTGATACACAATTCAAATTTCAGAGGAAATCAAAAGTAAAGAAGGCCGGATTTCAAGGGAGGATGAAGTCTTTTGGTGATGTGTTCTAAGGTATGTTATTTTCAGGTCATCTTACCATTTTTTCTATAATTGTTTTTCTAGAATGATTAATATGGTGAAATTGCTATGGAATTGAGAAGACATATAAATGTACCTTTGGTAAAAGTTTCATCTCTTGATTAGCTATAATTATGGAGATACACTCTGTGGAAGATAAGGTTTTTGACCAGTCCTGAAGCTAGTCAATAAACAGGTGTTTCGGGAAAAAAATTCATAACTTCTTCATAGAGAATACAAATCACGTGGGACAAATTGAATTGAAAATATTACGGATGTTAGTTTCGTGTGTGATATTTTCAGAATCTGATGTTGAATATTGAGCGTGGGGCATTCTGTACAAGTTCGGTCTCCTGAATAAACCAGAATTGAACAAGGTCTACCATTCTCTCTATAAATTATTTTTGGGGAGGATTCAAGGAGTGAAACTTGGAGAAGTTTTAGAGAATAAACTGAATAATATTATCTACAGGATCAGATTATTCCAAGAATTGAATAATTGTAGAAATTGAAGAACTCTCAGGAAGCATTGTTAGGTTCTATTTGATGGTTGGTTGATGGTGATGATTTAATGTGAAGTTTTATTATCTCTTGTATATTCTTGGGTGGAAGGAAGGGGAAAGGATGGAGAGTTCAACTCTCTCTTGATATTGGAGGATTTTATATTCCTCTTGGATTTTTATCCCTCCCTTTACACTTGGAATCTGTAGCTACCTTTGGAAGTCATTACTTCCCTTGAAAAATAACTATTGATTATTTCTCATATATTGTGCATGGTGTATTGGTTTAACTCTTATACTATTGTTCATTGCTCATTGGATATAATTGAATGGTTTAAGTATAAGATGAAAAATGTTTTAAATTGTACTTGATACTGATTCACCCCCCTCTCAGTATCAACATCTGTTATCTGCAAGATGAGATGGTTAAGATGAAATTTTTCCTAGCTATGTCTAGAGGTGCGTGTGGTCCTTTTCAGCTTGTCATCTTTCCCTTTAGGTTTTACCAGAACACTAATTTGTATGTTATGAGAATAAATAAATGACTATAGATTATTAACAGGTGTTTAACACAAAATAACAGAGATACAATAAAACTAGTTTTCTATCTAATAAGGAAATAAGCTGAAACTATAAAATGCAGTGGAAACAAGCTTGCTGGAATGGTGGCGGCTTATCTCTGAGAAGAGATGTGAGGCTACATTCATTCAAAATAAGATGATTAAAATGAGGCTCTGAAGGTTGTTTTACAATAAACAGGAATGCAAAAAACCCTAGACATCCAAAAACCTAACCCTAGGAGATGAAGCGCCAAAAGTCACGTGGGCCCCATTTGGGTAAGTTAGTACATCAACTTCCCAGGGTCGTAACATTTGCATACGATCTCTGTTTTAGGCATATGATAGACTGTTGGAAATATATCTTTGAGGAGATTCATTTTGGGGGAGATATCGAAGGAATTTCCATATTTCTCACCACTTTCCCAAAAATCATCATTTAGGGCCTCAAAACGGCTCCATAAGTGAAAAACTGCTAAAAATAGTAAATTACCAAAATTGCTAGAAAATTGTTTTGAGCCAGTTGGAAAAGGTGGGTGGCCACTGATATCCATTTCAATAAATCCTCCCTCCTTAGTAATAAATGGTCTCCATTGTGTTTATTTCCCCCATCAGATGAGGAAATGTCTACTGAATTTGGCCTCAAGTGAGCCACTTGCCTTAGTGCAGGAACTGCCTTACTTTGATGACTCGATAAAGATGGATCCTTTGTTGTCGAGTGCCCTTGATATGTGTGTCCACAATATGATAACTGGATGCCTATTGTATGTATTCGGGGTTGATAATTGTTGGTGTCAGCTGTTCTGCTACTTCTGAGGCGTCCAATAATGGTGGGAAATAAGGGTGAAGGAGATCCACATTAAACACTGGGTGCAGGCCAAGGAAAAGAGGAATGTTGAGCTCAAAAGCATTATCCCCCACAACTTTAGTGATGGTGTACATCCCATAATGGAGTGGGAAAATCTTCCGATGGGGTCCTGTAAGGCATTCTTTCTGCAAGTGCAACCAAAATTTGTCAACCACCTAAAGCTTATGTGGCACTAGATGTTGATCATGGAGCTTCTTGTACTTGTCATTGGACTTATGTAGGATATGTTGAACCTATTGGCAGATGTGATGGATCCATTCAATGAACCGGGTGGCTTTTCCATCTTTAGTTGGAGCAGGATATGAGTCGGTTAAGGTGACTGCAAGGGGAAGTGCAACATCTATGGGACCCAATGGTTGGAATCCCAACCCCACCTGAAAGGGTTTGTGTCTGGTTGATCTATGCAAGGATCATTTGTAGATATATTGGACATAGAGAAGACTCTCATCCCATGTGTAGGACCTGATATATGTGTTGACCTCCTATCAAAGTTTCAGCTGGTAGAAATGTTTTTGTAGCATAGCCATTGTCTTTACAATGTCGAAGTGTCCTGCTACCCGACTGTAGTGTGCTTCCTAGATCAACCTCGCTCGCTCACTTGATCGAACATAGATATATCCCATATGACACAAAAACCCATCCTGAATATGGAAATTATTGATAACTTCATTTGCACCCAACATTTGGTAGGTGGTGGAGAAGTTCAGGTCTGTCGCAGAGTTGGGGCCATACAGAGGTCTCATGGATGCAAGAGTCTAGCACCGTGGTGAGTGTCGTGACTGGCAGTCTACTGAGAAAATCAACGACGTGATTGATGTTTCCTGTTTTATACTTGATGTTGAGGTATAATTGTTGCAAGTATGTGGACCACATTTGATGGCGGTCATTCTGCAATTTTTCTTGTGTCTACATGAACTGCAGTAGCTTATGATTAGTGTGGATGAATGTATCCTTCCCAAGAATGTAATGTCTCCACTGGTGGTAGGCTTTCACAATGGAGTACATTTCTTTGTCATAAGTAGGGTAATTACGGACAACATCTGATAGTGTCTCACTATGATAGGCCACAGGGTGGCCATGTTGAGTGAGAATGGCACCCACAACATAGTCTGAAGCATATGTCTCGATCTCAAAGGGTTGTTGCAGGTCTAGTAGTGAAAGTACTAGGGATGAGCACAAGAACTACTTCAAATCATTGAATGCTTGTTGTTGGGACCGGACCCATGCAAATTTTTCCTTAACACCACCCCTGGTTATTTGGTTGAGGGACCATGCAATATGGGAGAATACCAACATGAACCTGTGGTAGAAATTGGCAAGGCCCAAGAAGCTCCAAAGCTCAGTGAGTGTGGTTGGGGCTAACCAGTCACAGATGACTTGGATGTTGGTTGGATCCACATGTACTCCATGTTGATCAACAATGTATCCCAGGTAATGGACCCTATCCATGCCAAAAGATCATTTTTCCAAGTTGACGTATAGCTTGTGCTATCGCAGGGTGTGCAAAACTTGTTGAATATGTTGCAAGTGTTTGGCCCAAATATTGTTGTAAATGAGAATGTCATTCAGATACACCACTACAAATGTATTGGTGAATGGTTGTAGGATATCATCCATCATCCTCATGAAAGTGGTTGGAGCATTTGTCAAACCAAAGGGAATGACCAACCATTCAAAAAGGCCTTCCTTTGACTTGAAGGCGGTCTTCCATAGATCTGTTTGTTCTATCGGGACCTGGTGGTAGCCAAACTTCGGATCAATCTTACTGAAGTATTTTCCCCCCATGAGTTGATCAAGGAGGTCATCGATTCAGAGAATCAGGTACCAATTTCTGACTATGATTTTATTTAGAGCTTGGTAATCAATGCAGATTCATTAGGTTCCATCTCTCTTCTATACCAACATGATTGGGCTCCTACAAGGTGATGAGCTGGGACAAATGTGCCCCTTGTGGAGAAGTTCTTGGATTTGTCACTTGATCTCCTCATTCTTTAAGAGAGAGAAACAATATATTGGTCCATTGGGAAGCGGTGTGTCGGGGGTCAGATCGATGGGGTGCTTGACCTGGCAGTGCAGAGGTACCTCAATAGGTGAGGAGAAGATATCCAAGTATTCTTCCATGAACTTATCTACTTGCTTCTACTGTGTGGAGAGGTCAGCCATAGAGACCCTGTATGTGGTTGTGATCTTTTTCTTATTCAGTGAGAGAATCACGAAGAAGACAAACTTCCCCGTCTGAGAGATGACCTTCCTGCATTTCTTACCAAATATCAAGGAAATAGAACTAGGTGGGACTACCTTGGGTATCTTGTACAATTTCCTATTCAAATTAATAATAACACTATGAGGCCTAGACTCATATACAACATGTTGTTTCCATAAATAAGGTTGTCCCAAAATAACATCACAAACTTCGATAGGAGAAACATCACATAATACCTCATCCTTGAAGGGATTCTTGTCATATGATAGTCGACACTGTTGACTGACGCGGAGATGACTTCCTTGGTCGAGCCATCCAATGGTGTAGGGTTGTGGGTGTGGCATTGTCGGCAGGGCCAACCGCTTGATGACCTCTGATAAGATGAGGTTCTTATGGCTACCACTATTAATGATGAAGTGCAGTGGGGTGCCTTTTACCCACATCTGTGAATGGAAGAGGTGCTTTCCTTCTTCTGGCTCATCTGGTTCACCAGGATGGAGCTTGGTGGTAGCAACGGTGGCACTAGGTTTCATTTCAATGAATTGTCTTCCCATTTCCAGTTCTATCTTAGAGTTAGAACCTACATCTCATTCAAAGGATTTCACTTCGGCCACCAGTGACTGCTTTGAGCGGTAGTCAACAGTGTTATGGCAAGGGATATTATGGAAGTCGCACCACTTCCCAGTATCTTTCTTTGTATTTCCAGTGTCCTCCTTTGCTTGAGGCTTGGACTCGTTGTCCTAATACTGTCCATATTTTTTCTGTCCTTTGTTCTATGGGTTGGGGCCACCCTTTCCTAGATTTTGTTGTGAGGGGTTCCCAAGCCCAAATTTTTGCATCTTTTGTTTGAGCTTCTGCTTGATTTTGATGGCATATCGATAGGCCACGCCCAAGGATGAGATGTCCATAAATTCCATTTCAGTATGGATGTATATATGTAGAACATTGTGATACTTGAGCACCATATGTCACTCTGAATCTTTGATACCCAGCTTGGTGCGCAAGGTATGGAAGATATTTGTGAAATATGGCACTGCTTGGTCTCTTTCTTGCTGTAGTGTGGTCCATTTGGTATACAAGTTGTCATAACTTTTGACATTGTAGTATTGTTCCTTAATAGCATCCCTCAAGAATTCCCAGGTGGCCGTGACTATAAATAATGAGGGATCCTCTGTTTCCTTTTTCTCATAGAAAGTTTCCCACCAATCTTTGACATGGGGAACGACTTTGAGGAGCGCAAAAGTAATCTTTTCTCTATTCGAAAAGTTACGGATAGAAAAATACCCTTCTAGTAGATTCAACCACTTTTCTACAAAATCTGCATCTATCTGACCTTCAAATAAATGATTATCGAAGTTTATTTGTACCTTGAAGGGGGTGATTCCTCTTCTCGAAGAATATGCGTCGCCTGTTGGTATCCACCGAAGGATTTGCACGAAACTATCCATCATCTCGTTCCTTTGTTGCATGAGGCATTCCTCAATCAAAATTTTGAAAGGATCTCCTGTCTTGTCATGTTTCATTTCTTCTGCCATGAGAGGTTGCTTGGGCATGCGAGAGATTTTTTCCTCAAGAGAAACAAGCTCGAGACCCAACTCTTTGTACTCCGACCTCCTTGGGGACATGCATTAAGATGACAAGGAGAAGACTGCTCTAATACCACTAATCCATATTTTATGAGCATAAAGAAATGACTACATATTATTAACAGGTGCTTAACATAAAATAACAGAGATACAGTAAAATTGGTTTTCTATTGAATAAGGAAATAAGCTGAAACTGTAAAACGCAACGAAAACAAGCTTGCTGGAATGGTGGTGGCTTATCTTTGAGAAGCGAAGTGACGGTTGTGCTCATTTGCAAGAATATGATTACAATGAGGCTCTGAAGTTATTTTTACAATAAATAGGAATTCCAAAAACCCTAGACATCCAAAAACCTAACCCTAGGAGATGAAGCGCCAAAATTCATGTGGGCCCCGTTTGGGTAAGTTAGTACATCAACTTCCCGGGGTCGTAACTTTTGCATACAATCTTCGTTTTAGGTGTATGATTGCACATTGGAAAGGTATCGTCGAGGAGATTCATTTTGTGGTCAATATCAAAGGAATTCCCATATTTCTCCCCATGTTTCCAAAAAAAATCATTTAGGGGCTCGTAACGGCTTCGGAAGTGAAAAACTGCTAAAAATAGTAAATTACCAAAATTGCTAGAAAACCTTTTTGAGACAGTTGGAAAAGGAGGGTGGCCACCAATATCCACCTAGATCAAGCACCGGGCGGACAATTCATCACTTCCTTAGGTCATTTTTTTTGCAAAGACCAGATATAGAACTCTTTGACAAAAATGCAATTGTCATCATTTCTTGTGTTGCATGCAAGTGTGAGTTAGGAACAAAGATTTAGCTACACCATATTGATTTTGGTCAACCAATTCCTTACAGAACATACATTTATCACAAAAAAATACCACACAAAAGAAAATAGAAATAAAAGGACTCTGCAATCAGTCTACCTTACACCTACACATTTATCTTAATCAGAAAATAACTTGAAAACACACACACACGCACATTTATTTTTTTCTTTTTAAAAAAAAAATATTGTTTTAGGGATTGGCCATTCACCAGGAGGGTGTCGGGTCCCCCCCTCAGATTTTGCAACCGATACGTGTCTGCCCCAATTTTCTCATATATCTAGAAAGGTCTAAGCCATAGATTCTGGAACTTCGAATGTTTTCTCTTAGGTTCATTTTCTCTATCCCATTTCAGGACTAAGTCTCCTACCTCAAAATTATTGTATTTGTCTTTATGCTTGTCAAACCATCTTTTAACTATCTATTGATGAGCGATGAACTTTGATTTGTATTTCTCTCATTATTCTTCCAACATGAGGAGGGTATTAATTCTCTGTTGAATAACCAATGAGGGTTGTCCTCTAGACCCATGAGCAAGATGAAGAGATGGAAGATATTGCTCATTTGGGAGAATGGATTCTTGTTTGTATACCAAAAAATATGTTGAGTTCCCTATAGCTTCCTTAGTTGTTACTCTATCATCCCATAAGGCATTATGAAGCGAGCTATGTCATTTCCTCTAGTTTTCTGCAATTTTTTTATTCAATATCCTCACTAGGTTCTTATTGGTTGATTATGCCACTTCATTCCCCTATGGATAGTAGTTTGTAGAGTATTTGATTATGATTCCTTTGTATAGAGCAAACGTTGTTAATAGGGTGGAATAAAAGTAAGAGGCATTGTCAAAAACAAGAATGGAAGGCATACCAAACCTTGTGATCAATTGTTTTTCTATGAATTGGATCACTGTTGGGCCTCAGAAATGTCATATTTTCTTCCACCTTTTCCTTCATTATTCATTACATTACATTGTGCCATTAACCTTTTATTATACCATTTTCATAAATACATTTGGGTTTCACATTATTATTTTCCACTTTATTCATTTTAGTATTATAAGTGAATTTTTGATTAAATATTATAAATTAATGTATTTTCATTATATCTCAAGGTTGGATGAGTTTTATGATGTGTGCAGGAATATTTGAAGATTTCAACAAAGTCAAAATTCACCACCTATCCTCAAATTCGAATTACATATTCAAACTTGAAGATTTGAAAGAGAGAAGATCATGGAAGATTTGGCTGGCATATCTTATCTAAGATATGTGAGAGATGTGTGGAGGATTTCAAGGGATCATATCTTGTAATAATGGGAAAGTAGTTGAGAGTGGTTGAAAGAATAGTGGATCTATCATTATGACACTCATGTATATAAGAGAGTGTTCTCTCTTAATGAGGAGGGAATGTAATTCATAATTTAGTTTTGTAATTAGGAAAAGGGGATTCTTAGCTTTGATTATTTCATTGTTATTCTTTCATGCTTTGTCATTTGATTCTTCTAATATAATTTGCGATTGATTTATTGTGTGAGCTCACATATGTCTTTTTTCATTCAACTCTTCACATGTTGTATTGCTTTCCTAGATTAATTTCCTGCTTTCCTAGTTAGTCTTTCAATGTTTTCCTATATTAATTTCATTTCCGCAATTTATATTAGATTACTTCTACTTCAGTCCTGCATATATAGTGTGTGTTCTTTGTAAGCCTATGAACCTCGGATTGACAAATTAAATAGTTGGTCAAGTACTACAACGGAATTAAATGACAATATTTCCACCTAACATTTTGGCACCATTGTCGGGGAAGCACGATGGATTGACGTTTAGTTTGAATTTCCATGCAAGTGTGATTAGTCATGCTCCTAACTCTGAGGTGACATATGGGTAAGGGAATGTAGGGAGTGTTTCAATTCCTGTAAGCGTAAGTGTAGATTTCAATTCCTGTAAGTGTGTCTGCATGTGTTGGTAAGGGGTCATAGCAGCTACTTGAGTGGAGACTCCTCATGTTCTCCCTGCCAATGTATTCCTAAATCTGAGGTAAGACGTCGACCTCATTTGGGACAGAGCATGCAGAGTGTGACTTTCAATTTTTGCAATTTCAATTTCTGCAATTTCAATTTTTGCAACTGTGAATAGGTTTTCATGTGTTTCATCAAGTGTGATTTTCAGGTTTTTTTTTTTTTTTTTTTTTATTTGGGTGTTGTAAGAACCCATTTTACAGTATGATTTAACTATGAGTGTCATCTTGGAATAGCTCGCTCAGATCCTTGCAAAAGATGGGATTTCTTCTTCTCAGGAATAGGAGATCTTGACAACAGCCCAGAGCTTAAATACTCCTCCAGAAATGAACGAGGAATCAACATATGAGGAACTTGAGGAGGACAATGAGGAGCTGCAGCATGATCTGAGAGAGGGAAAATACACCTACGAAATCTATATCGAACGATGGTTTCAAGTGACTACCAGGTTAGATTCTTTTAATTTTTCTTTTAATTTTGTTAATTTAGAGTTTCAGCAACAGATTTCGCATCTTATATATATTTCTGACCCTTAGTTGTGAAATTGAAAGATAATATATTCTTATTACATTTATGCTCTTGGCTACATTGGTTGTTTGACTACATGTAACTGATTTCTAAGATGTAATTAGCATAGAATAGGTAGGATTTCATTTTCAGTTTTAGTTTACATTATCAGATTTTTCTTTTACCTAGAATAAGTATGTTCTCCTCCGCGCTTCGTGCGATTGCGAGGATAAAAAAATAGTGATGATTTTGATTTCATGAATAAATGTTTTTGCGCATCCATCCTTTGACTTGCAAATAAACACAATTAAAAAAAAAATTAGACGAATAAAACAAAGCCAAATTTTTACATACCGAGATAGTCACTGAGACGATGAAATTCTACATGTTGTTACAGTGAAAATTTTACATGATGTTATAACATGCTGATACAACGAAAATTTTACATGCTATTACAACATGCTGATATAGCGAAATTTTACATGTTGTTACAACAAAATTTTACTTGCTAAAACAGTGACACTTTTTGCTGTAACCGTGGTTTAACTGTGCCACGATTGAACTATGTCTTCTTGGTTTGGTTTATTTCTAGTTTTGAGTCACATCAACGCCACCTTGTCCTCCATATTTATCCTATATATGTCTGGAAATAACCCTGCAAACAAATAAAATATCATGAATTTTAAATGCAGAAACCACCACATAAGCTCAATCGAACAAATAAACAAACTTGCGAGGTTCTATTTTTCTACCCATCAATAATTTGACTGCTCCTCTCTTCACTTTAAAAATTTATAGATGTTCCCATTCACTATACTCTAACTCGCACAGGCTAAATTTTCCAACTTTGGACAATGTCTTCATTAGCTTGTTACATATATCATGTTGCACAAAGGTGTTACTAGTTTTGACGGCGTGCAAACGATTGCTTGCTCATTTCACCTCATGACTTTAACTTGGAGATATTTATGGAATAAAAGTGGGTCTCTTTAAATTTTATTGGTTTAGAAAAGAAATAAATCGGTAGAGTTTGCTTGTGTATATACACGACATTGAAGATCAAGCTTCGATTATCCATTTTTATTTTTTTTCATATTCAACTGAACAATGAAATTTTGATTATCCGATTTGATTGTATTAATGATTTGCAGTGATATTCTCCCATATCGGCGATACCATTTCCAAACCGTCATGCTATATCAGGTTTTCCACACTCCCCAAAATTGAAAAAGATATGCTAACAGTAAATTTTGATTATATTTCTAACGAAATGCAGGGATTCTGATTGGAATGGGTTACGAGTTTTCCACGAGGGCATGTAGATCCACTTACGAGGGCACCAAAATAGGCATGTAGGAAGTTATAGGGAGCACATTATATAAATACCTTTGCTCGAATATGAAATTTAACTGTGATCCGGAGAATAATAGCCAGAGAAATGGGTATTCCGCGTGCATAATAATTTCAAGCAAGCTCTTCTCTGATGAAAAATGGGCATCGACTGCTTCCGATTCTCGGTCGTACTTAACAACTCAGACGAACATATCAATCCATGGTCCATGAGTGAGACCTCATTGAATAGATATGTGTTGCATTCCAGTGAGAGATGTGTGCAGGAATTGGTTAAATTATCTGCCTTAGAAGAGGTTCGACCACTGGAACATGGACCATTGATTTATATATATGCACTAGTTACCACAATAGCCAAGGCTATTCTTGCCTCCCTAGAACAATGGCGGATTTTATTTTTAAAATCCGATGACCATGTCATGTAACCCATGCTCAAATCTTATCACCTTTTGTTTCTGGGATGACTTGAATGGGTGACCTATCTGGTATTAAATTTTCCATTCTTTAAATCTATGATTGGCTTAATCTCCGTCTATATAGGCAATGATCCGGGTTTATCGTGTCATCTAGCTAAGAGTGATAAATCAATATACGAATGTTAATCTATGGTCGTTCTATTGTTAAGTCACTACTTCCAGTAATATATGCACAACACGCGTAGCTTTATTTTGCCTATTGGTTGACTATATTCATGCATACATATACGATCCATTGATTTATCTATGCATTAAAAAATTGCAACTCATTGTATCTTCCCTATGACAAAGTTGAGGATTCTTGAGGTGTCGTTGGCATTAGAGTAGATAATGACGGTCGTACATTTTATTCAGTAAGAGGAGTTGGTTTCCATGATTTTTGGTAGGCATTTGGTGGAATACCATACCAAAGTCCCTATTAAGGATGCTATGATTAGTGTGCCACCGTTCTTCAGCCAAGCTGAGAGGAATGGTATCATTCAAGAAGCTCAGCTTGCTGGCATCAATGTATTATATTTGATCAATGAGCATTCTGGTGTAGTCATTCAGTATGGTATTGATAAGGATTTCTTGAATGCATCATGGCATGTTGTGTTTTATGAAATTGGTTCTAATAGTTCTTATGCCGCTCTCATTTATTTCTCTACATATACGACAAAGGAATATAGAAAGAGTGTTTCGGTTAACCAATTCCAGGTCAAAGATGTAAGATGGAAGGCAACTCTAGGTAGGCAAACAACCAAAAATTTGATGCCACCGATTTTGTTAGATATATATGGGCCATCGACATATATAGAACTCTTGATAGCCACCTCATTCAATGCCAAAGTCACAATCCATATAACCATCTTCTCATGAGAAAAACTTGGGGATGTTGGGCATGCACGAGACTCTTTATGCCAATTATGTAGTGGATAAAGTTGATCTGTTGCTTTCTTTTGGTGTTCTCTTTGATGATAGAGTGACAGGTAAATTGGAGTCATTTGCAAGCCGTGCCAACATAATTTATGAGGATCACTAGTCGACTCAATAGGTGAAATTTATTTGCAGTACCGAGGACGACGACTTTAAAGAAAAATGCCTCATTGTTTTAATTAAATAACACAAACAAAATTTATTTCTTTGTTTGTTAATAATTTAAAAATATATATGTTTTTGTTTTTTTTTATTATAAAACAAAAACAATAAAACAAACAAATAAAAACAATAAAAAATTATAAAACCATGTAAACACACAAAAACATTATAAAAATAAAAAACATTGTCAAAAATTGTAAATGGACATCTCATTCCTGAAAATGATAGTCAAGACATGTTTTTATTCTTAACATTAATTTGTTTTTCTTAAGACATTTCACGCAGTGATCGACGATGAAACAAGCACAATAACAACAGGTATCAAAACACATTCTATTTTCTTTGATTTACCGCATTCATACTTATTCCTGCATGATATGCTTTTTGAAATTCTCACATTTTTTATGCAGGATTCGTACTAACATTTTGCAGGATCGGAGACGACTAATTTTAATGCTGACGTGATTTTCAAGAATCACAAAATATTTCAGAAAAAACATGCTTTGATAAACAGTTTGAACAATTTGATCTTCATGATGATGTTGTTACACAACAACTTTTTGCGCATCTTGATGTTTGTTGTTACACAGAAACATTTTGCTGATACACATAAACTTTTTGCGCATCCTGATGTTTGTTGTTACACAGAAACATTTTGTTGATACACAGATTTTTTTTTTCAAATTTTATGCTATGACACTGTTCCATTTCTCCTTCAAACACACATTGATCATTCCTGTGTTGAAGCCATCTGCCATTTCCTTATCTATCATGACTTCGCACATCCATATCTTTATGAGTTGCATACATCATTTCCTTTATCATTTTTAGTTCATTTTTTCCTTTCCAATTTTCCTTCAAAATAAAACAAACTCCCTTTTCCATGATTATATTGCCTTTCCATACACATTGTTGCTATTGAGATCTATCTATTAGTACTACCAATATTTTTATACAAACTTGCATTAACTGATGTGGGATTCCTTAAGGCCCACCTTTCAACAATCTTGCCCCATCGACCTCAGCACTTTATCTGGGAAATAGACTAGATTCCATTTTGAGTACCTAGAGGTTTGCATGCCTTAGTGGCAAGTTCTCTCGCTGACGATCATGGGAATAAATCAATGTCCCTTGATCATCAGATCTTGCAAGTGGCTCGACCTCAACACATCCATTTTCACTTTGCAAGATGTACTCGGGTACCTTGGCTCTCATTGACATCAATGGTGAGTTGCCTCGCATTGGTTAATGACATTCATCAATGGTCGATAATCCAATGATTTCTCTTCATGCTCGACATCGATACATTTATTTACATGATTAGAATTGTACCATCGATTTTTAGTGGGTGAATACTATATACTTTTTTCTCACTCCCTCAACAGTAACAACAACATGACTTCAGCTATATGAGAGTGCTACCATCCACTTTCATACTTCCTCTTTTCCATGATTCATCAACAACAGTTGATATTCCTTCACTTCCCATGATCCAGTTACAACAACAACAACATTAGCAGTTCCATTTCATGATCATGCAACAGTGACATATTCCATGCTCCAGCACCAGTATCAGCCATATTCCTCTTGCATTGTTCATCATCATTCTTGGATAAGTGGAGGTATGCTATTTTCTAATCTTTAATAATGTGATTCCTTAGTTGCTAGTAATGAATAACTTTGGAAAATTCCCTCAACATGCTCTATTTCATTTTTCACATTCATAACCTATGCCAAGTTGCATAAGGATATGCAACCACTTCAGTTGGGGGGGGAGGGAACCTATATTCACTACATACCATTATTCCATTTTACCATATCATAATTCCATTTATGATTCACTAACATTTTTTCCAATGACACTTTGTTGCATTTTGATTGATATACATATTGGCATGATTCATAAAGAAAAAGAAAAGGCTTTCTTATACACAATGATGATTTCTTATGCACATTGATAGCTTATTATTTCCAGTGAGTATATGGCTAAATTATTGCAGCAAGAAAATAAATAAGTAAAATGAATGTTATTAACACAAGAACCAACATCTTTTGTATTCATGGTTGTCACACAAGAACCAACCATAAGAAAAGTTCACATGTTGTTACACATATTTCACATGTTGTTACTCTTGTATTTCATACCCTAGACACATTCATTAGGACATCATCAATCAAAGCCATAGTTTAAATGCCAAATGTTCTTAAGAAGATCCATGCATGGTTGCATGAGGACATGCAACACATTGAGTTGGGGGGCATGTTGGGCCTCAGAAATGTTGCATTTTCATCCACCTTTTCCTTCATTATTCATTACATTCCATCATCCCATTAACCTTTTATTATACCATTTTCATAAATACATTTGGGTTTCACATTATTATTTTCCACTTTATTCATTTTAGTATTATAAGTGAATATGTGATTAAATATTAGAAATTAATATATTTTCATTATATCTCAAGGTTGGATGAGTTTTGTGATGTGTGCTAGCATATTTGAAGATTTCAACTAAGTCAAAATTCACCACCTATCCTCAAATTCGAATTACATCTTCAAACTTGAATATTTGAAAGAGAGAAGATCATGGAAGATTTGGTTGGCATATCTTATCTAAGATATGTGAGAGATGTGTGGAGGATTTGAAGGGATCATATCTTGTAATAATGGGAAAGTAGTTGTGAGTGGTTGAAAGAATAATGGATCTGTCATTATGACACTCATGTATATAAGAGAGTGTTGTCTCTTCATGAGGAGGCCATGTAATTCATAATTTAGTCTTGTAATTATGAGAAGGGGATTCTTAGCTTTGATTCTTTCATTGCTATTCTTTCATGCTTTGTCATTTGATTCTTGTAATATAATTTGAGATTGATTTATTGTGTGAGATCACATATGTCTTTTGTCATTCAAATCTTCACATGTTGTACTGCTTTCCTATATTAATTTCCTACTTTCCTAGTTAGTGTTTCAATGCTTTCCTAGATTAATTTCATTTCAGCAATTTAGACTAGATTATTTTTACTTCAGTCTTGCATATATAGTGTGTGTTCTTTGTAAGCCTATGAACCTTGGACTGACAAACTAAATAGTTGGGAAAGTACTACAATGGAATTAAATGACAATATTTCCACCTAACAATCACCACCTTTTCATTCACATGAGTCATAGGGATGGCCTCTGCCCATTTCGTAAAATAGTCTATAGCAGTCAGTATGTATTTATGTTGTTTTGAATAATTCAGGGTAATCTATTCTATAGTGGCCAACCCCCATTGCTCAAATGGTATGGATATGGTCCCTGTTTGGAGTGGGACAACTTCTCTCTTCTCTCTCCTTGCACTCATTTGACAAGCTTTACAATTTCTAGTGTATGTATGAGCGTCCCTAAAAAGAGTAGGCCAATAATACCCAACTCTTAGTATTTTGTAAGTTGTGGTAAGTGTCCACCTGCAAGAAAATCGTGAATCTCCCTTAGAACCTTTTCTGCATATTCACGTTCGATACATCTTAAGAGTACTCCATCATAGTTTACACAAAAATGTACTGAATTTATAAGGCGATGTTGTGCATCTTTTATCCTAAGAGCTCTCCTTTCCCTAGGTTTTAGGTTTTCTGGGCAAGTCCCATGATGTAGGAGGTAGGTCAAATTTCCATACCAAGACTTTGGACCTGGGGAAATGTATAAAGATTCACTACACCATAATGCTAACTCATTCTCCCACCGAGGATCTTCATTTATTCGATCTTGGGCTTATGCAGCTAGTTTGCACAATCCTTGTCCCTTAACTAGTTTGGAAGGTTTTATATCTAAATCAAATTATTAGACAACTACCATCCAATTTCCTCTTCTCTCCCCCATCTCCTATTGAGTGAATATGGATCAAACTGTGGGATGAGGCACAATGAATTTGGTGTGATTTTGTAGGACATAATATCTGAAATGTTTTATTTCTTTGTACATTGCATAAGCATGTTTGTCTATACTAGGGTAATTCAGTTAGGCCCCTTGATGATTAGTACTCATGAATGAAATCAGAGCCTCATTGTTATCATCATCATTCTAGGTTAATACTGTCGCTAAGGATTGATCGGAGCTGAAAGTATAGAGGAAATAAAATTTGCTAAAGTTGGGACTTCGCAGCACCAGAGCTTGAGATATTGCAGTCTTGATATTGTTGAAATAATATTTTCTCTTGTCATCCCACTTGAAATCAACATCCTTGTGAATCATTTTTTGTAAGAGTTTGATAGTTTCAGCGAAATCGGGCGTGAATTTCCACACAAAATTGATTTTCCCAAAGCAGGATTGCATAGGTTTTTTGTTGTGGGGTAGAGGAAGTTGAGATATTTCCTTAATTCGCTCTGGATCTATGCGGATTTATGCTTGAGATATAATATGACCTATTAATTTCCCTTCCTTGACACCAAAGATTGTTTTCTTAGGGTTTAACTATATCCCATATTTCATACACCTTTCCAAAATTTGGGTTAGATGTTGAACATGATCTTCTTTGTTCTTTGAATACATAGTCACGCCATCCAAATAGACTACTACACACTTATTTATCAATCCTCATAAAGCTATGTCCATGGCCATTTGGAAGGTTTCCCCTACATTGATCAACCCAAAAAGCATGTGTTTATAAGAAAAGGTTCCCCACTTGGTTAAGAAGATAATTAGCAATCGATCTTCCTCTAAAACTAGAACCTGGTTGTAACCTGAAAAACCATGTAGAAGGGTGAAAATTTCAGAACCAGACATGGCCTACAAGAGATGTTCCATTGGTGGGACTGGGCAGTTATCATTTTATGATGCTCTATTGAGGTTTCTAAAATCTACACACATACAGATTTCCCCAGAATTTTTCCTAACAGGAACTAAATTTGCTACCGAGGAAGAGTGCCTAACCTAAAAGATAATTTTAGCATGGAGTAATTTCTTTAAATCTTGGTACATGAGGGTTTCCGGAGATGGATGGTACTTCCATAGATTTTTTTGTAATGGTTTTACTCTAGATTTCAACGGGATTGTGTGTGTTGATTAAGGTTGGTTGTCATTGATGTCAACCCTTGAAGAAAGCCCCATAGCACAGAGGTTTGGGTAATGAAACCAAGTTTTTTTAATGTAAAGATGAATCATTATTGTTTTTTCATGGTTGATAAGAAGTAAAGATGGATGAACTCCAAAGTGGTCCCCTTATGGTGAAAGCCCTCACGAGAAGACGCTTTGTGGAGTGAGAGAATCCATTATTAATGGTGGAATAATGAGATGAAGGATAGTGAATTTTTCAGTGAAACTATCCAATATGAATATTTCTTGTCACTCCATTTCCGGTGGTATGTGGAACATCACATAACTCCTCACGGTTAGAGAGTTATGGCCATGTGAAGTTGGACAACCCAGGTTTGGGTAATGGAACCAAGTTTGTTTGATGGATCATGGTATGAGTTTTAATATATATCTAGGTAATAATATTATGTGTGGATAGTACATGTCATTCCATTTCTTTTGGTATGTGTAATGTCACATAAATCCTCACGGTTTGAGAGTTATGGCCTTACGAAGTTGGAGGACCTTCATATGTTGGCTTGAAGCTCCAAAAGGTCAAAGTAGTCAAAGTAGTTTAAGATATTTTAGAAGGTAAACAATAAATTGAAGTGATGAGTGTACTATAATTCAAAGTGAATAAAAAATAAATTATTTAAATAATAAATTTAATGGATAAATTAGAAGTGGGTTTACCCTAAAATAAGGAAAGTGAGCAAAGTGACCTAGAAGATGTTTTTAAGGAAGCTACTTGGATAGTATAAATAAGACGCAAGGCTCTCTCATTTGAATCACACTTGAGAATATTGAATACCTATAGGTTTCTGAGGTAACCAAAGGATATCTAAGCCAAATTTCTGAGGAAGGTGAAGAAAAGAAGGTTGGAATTCAAGGAAGGATAAATTATTTTGATGATGCTTTCTAAGGTATGTTTTTTTCAGGTCATCTCACCATTTTCACAATAA
>ML800696.1:416105-427017 GCA_009831015.1 Picea engelmannii
ATGTTGATGATATTATTTTTGTAGTGATGATGACAGGTTAAGCCAGAAATTTGCAAAAGATACGTAGAATGAATTTGAAATGCCATTACTTGGAGAACTATCTTTCTTTCTGGGACTTTAGATACATCAAAGAAACCAAGGAATTTTTATTTCTCAAACCAGGTATATCAGAGAAATGCTATAGAGGTTTGGAATGGAAGATTGAAAACCAGTTATCACTCCCATGCAAACCAGTTGCAAGTTGAGCAAAGATGATGATTCGAAGTCTACAAATCATAGGAAATGCAGGTCACTAATTGGTAGCCTAATATATGTGACAACATCTAGACCATATGTAATGCATATAGTTGGACAGGTGGCATGATTTTAAGCAGTACCAAAGGAATCACATGTATTAGCAGTAAAGAGGATTTTTGGATATCTCAAAGGAACATAAGAGTTTGGATTATGGTATCCAAAAGGAAAAGATCTATCACTTATTTCCTACACAGATGCAGATTGGGCAGGTTGTATTGATGATCGACAAAGCACCTGTGGAGCATCGTTATACTTAAGTGAGTGTTTGGTATCATGGCTAAGAAAGAAACAATCATGAGTATCTTTATCTACCGCTGAGACAGAGTATATTGCAACAACATCATGTTATACACAGGTTCTTTGGATGAAACAAAATCTGACAAATATACAGGTTGAGTATGATGACCCCATTCCAATCTATTTTGATAATACAAGCGTTATCAGTATCTCAAAGAACCCTGTGATGCACTCCAAGATGAAGCACATTCAAATCAAGTATCACTTTCTACGGGAGCAGGTTGCAGAAAAGAACATCATAGCTGAGTATGTGGGCACAAAAGAACAAGTGGCATACATCTTCACAAAACCACTTCCACGAGAAGCCTTTTAATATCTTCACTAGATACTTGGAGTTATTTATACTCCAAAATGAATGTTTTTTGAATGCTTATCTTATATGTCTTAGATTTACACGAGGAAGCACCATAAGAGGACAATTCAGTTAGGGGAAGCAACCCCAGATGTAAAGATACATTTTCCATTGATGACAAAGGGGGAGAGATTTATCAGATGCAGAGGACAAAGGCATGGTTCCAGGGGAAGCATGAATGATATGATTTCATTGTTGCATCAGAGTGTTTCCATCAATGCCAAAGGGGGAGATTGTTGATTAAGGTTGGTTGTCATTGATGCCAACCCTTGAAGAAATCCCTATAGAACATAGGTTTGGGTAATGAACCCAATTTTGTTTAATGAAAATATGAATCATTATTGTATTTTAATGGTTAATAAGAAGTAAATATGGATGAACTCCAAAGTGGTCCCCTTATGGTGAAAGCCCTCACCGGAAGACGCTTTACGGAGTGAGAGAACCCATTCTTAATGGTGGAATAATGAGATGAAGGACAATGAATTTTTTAGTGAAGCTATCCTATATGCATAGTTCTTGTAACGCCATTTCCGGTGGTATTTCGAACGTCACATAACTCCTCACAATTAGAGAGTTATGGCCATGTGAAGTTGCAGAACCCAGGTTTAGGTAATGGACCCAAGTTTGTTTGATGGATAACGGTATGAGTTTTGATATATTTGTAGTTAATACTCTTCTATATTCATAGTACATGTCATGCCATTTCTTATTTTATGTGCAACGTCACATAACTCCTCACGGTTTGAGAGTTATGGCCTTACGAAGTTGGAGGACCCTCCTATGTTGGCTTGAAGCCCCAAAAGGTCAAAGTAGTCAAAGTAGTTTAAGAGATTTTAGAAGGTAAATAATAAAGTGAATACAAAACAAATTATTTAAATAATAAATTTAATGCAGAAATTAGAAGTGGGTTAACCCTAAAATAAGAAAAGTGGGCAAAGGGACCTAGAACATGTTTTTAAGGAAGCTACTTGGAGAGTATAAATAAGAGTCAAGGGTCTCTCATTTGAATCACACTTGAGAATATTGAATACCTATAGGTTTCTAAGGTAAAAAAAGGATATTTAAGCCGAATTTTTGAGGAAAGTGAAGAAAAGAAGGCTGGAATTCAAGGAAGGATAAATTCTGTTGATGATGCTTTCTAAGGTATGTTTTTTTCAGGTCATCTCACCATTTTCACAATAACTTTTTTTCTAGAATGATTCAGACCGTGAAATTTCTATTCCATTGAGGAAACATATCCAAGTATATGTGGTACAAAATTAAGCTTGTGTTTCATTGTATTTTTGGAGTTACACTCCGTGGAAAATAGGGTTTGTGGCTAGTCCTGAAACTAGTCAAAAACAAGTGTTTCATGTAAAAACATCATAACTTGTTCATAACAGATCCAAATGAAGTAAGACCAAATTTTTTGGTTATAGTATAGTATTTGGTATGCTTTGTAATAGTTTCAGATCAATTCAATAAATATTCCGTGCAGGGCATGCTCTACAAGCTTACTCTCTAGAATAAGCCAGAATTCAACAAGGTATGCAATTTTTGCCATAACTCCTTTTATGAGAGGTTCCATGTAGTGAAACCTGGAGGAATTCCATAAAACACACTGAAGAACATTGTGCATCAGTTTCAGAGCTTTATTCATTACAGGTACAAAGTTATGATTATTTCAAGTTAGGGTTGTTGACTAATCCAAAACTAGTCTTGTGAGACTAAAGAAATGTTTGATGAAAATGATAGTCTCTTGTTGTTAAAGTTAAGGAATTTTTGAAGGTATCTGATCATATACACCAGGTCTATTATAAAGTTACAAATGATATTTTGATGATGAAATTGATGATGGATTTTGTTTGAGGTACAAGTTGGGTACATGCTTGAGACAAGTAGTTGATGAGTTGGCACATACATGAGGTGTATAGTTGATGATGTTGGTACATATTGATGAGTCATAGTTGATGAGTACTTGACACATGATTGGTACATACTTGGTGCATGGTTGATGCACTTTTTTATGGTATAGGTTGATTAGAGATTGTTTGGTACAGGTTGGTGCATGGTTGATGCACTTGTTTATGGTACAGGTTGAGGTACAGGTTGATGCATGGTTCAGGTTTATTGGTACATGTTTACAGCAGTATATCTCATAGTGATAGTGTGAAAATGGTTCCATCATTCTACTTTTACTTCAGGGAATTTGGACGGGGCAAGGACAGGTGGTTGTAGCCGGATAACTTAGGGGGTTGTAGACTCCTTCTGGTTGTAGCCAGAGAATTGAGGAGTTGGATCTTCCCTCAGGTTGTAGCCTGATAAACTAGGGGGTTGGAGCCTCCTTCCAGTTGCAGCCAGAAAATAAATGAATTTGGTACTTCCAATGAATGTAATTCTTCAAGACATATAAGAAAAAACATTATGTGGTTTTCTCCCAATTTGGGTTTCCACGTAAAACACTTGTGTACTGTGTATGTATGTGATTGTTCATTTCTTATTGCTCGTTATTGGATAATAATTCTACATTGATATAAAACTTGGATTATTTGGAGAAAAAGTATTACAATTACGCTATTACTCATTCACCCCCCCTCTCAGTAATCCAACAATGTCTTGAATGATGTGAGTTTCATAAGTATTCATATCTCGATAGGACCATGAAAAAACATCTTGATACTCTTTCAAAATATTGAGATAGGATTTCCTTTCTTCTTTAGACACCGTTTTGCCTAGATTTATATTCTTTTGGCTTTCTGGGGTTCCTAGATTTATAGTCTCGTACATGGGACACGAGCTCCCCATCTTTGTGTTTGTTTACCCTTTAAATATTTCCCTTAAATCAAATAGGTTGTCAAAGTCGGATACCCCTTTCGGTATCGTGTGAAACTTTGGTTTGTTACTATAGTGATATTTTTTACCTCTTTCTTCATGGGAATCGGTTTCTACTAGTTTCTCTTGGAATACTTCATCGGCAATAGCCAAGTCTTTAAAATTTTACCGATTGGTTAGGAAGTCTATAATTTGTTCATCTCCTTCAAATACCTTCCAATTAGAAATATTTTTGGGCACTGATGGTTTGTAGAGTAGTTACACAGTGAACTTGGAGGCTTCATAGTCTTATAAAGGGGATATCCTTGAGGCAACAGTGGCTAGGGAATTGGCAAGAGTATTCTTTGTCCTAGGAATCAATGTGACATTGAAGGCCACAAAATGTTCTATTATCCTTTGCACCTCCTACTGATAATTCCTTAAGTGGAGTGAGTTAAAATGTATAGTATTATTTACTTTCTTACTTGCCTAACAATGATCTCAGATTTCCCAAACACATTTAGTTCTTTAACATTTAAGTCTATGGATTTCTTCAGTCCCTACACCAAAGCTTCATACTCAACAGTATTATTAGTGCATTCAAACTCCACTCTGTAGGACAAGCAATTCCTCTTCCTATTTCGGTTGATGAGGATACATCCTGCTCCTAATCATTCTTTTGATTTAGACCCATCAAAGTACAATGTCCAAACTTGTGAGAGAAATTTATCAACTTATTCATTCCTAGTTATTTCCTCATCTCCGCATGATTTTTCTACTATTTCCAACATAGGTTCTTGACATAATAGGTTTTCTTTTGTCTTTTCCATTAGATTCACTTGAAAATCCATTTTGGAATTTTGAGTGAGAGGTACATCTGACGATAAAGGGGAAAAATTGTTGAAATCAGAATCATAGGAGTATTTTCCTAGAATGGGGAAATATGTCGACGAGGGTTCATTGAAAGCTTCTAAATCGATGACAATATGTTTGAGATACATGTCCCTATCAATTCTAATCATGTTGGAAAGTCCCTTTAATGGAAACCAGAGGTGGTCCTAGGTTAGCGCTTGTTATAGGGGCTTCTATTGACTTCAATTATTTTAACAAAAAGTCTTTCTGCTAAAGAATTCTACACATATCCATGACCGACACATTAGCCTTCAAATTTTTCAAGTATTCTACTATGTTGTAGTCTAGCTTGGGTGACTCCCGTGTATGAATGTTTATGGGATTCCTCTGGGAGACAAAAGATGCTTTCAGGTGATCGACTGTTTGTTTTCATCTCAAAGTTTGGACAATGGTAAAGTCATTTGAGACCGGCTGAACCTTACTATGCATTGTCATAGACAAAACCTCAGCAGGTGGTTCTTGAACATCAAATACATCATCAGAAGGCATCAGTAAGTTAGGATCCCATAACAACATAGTTGTTTCTTACAGGGGTTCAATTTCCTCCTGATCAATGATATTCACTACTGAGTCGCTCGATTGTTTGGTAAGAGAAACCTCATCTAGGAACCGATTGGCCATTAAATTCATAGTGTGCACCCATTGGGGATAGTCTCTTTCAGAATGTTTCTCTTGATGATACATACAAAAAGAGTCAGATGCTATATTACCCAGGTTGATGTTTAAGTTGGATGGGTGAGGTTCAATTTCTTTGAAAGGTGGGTTTCTATTAAAAAAGGGTTTATAAGGACTTTGGCCTTGGTTTCCTTCACCTACGCTTCTTTCCATGTCCACGATTTCATTTAACAGTTTCTTTATCTTCCATTGTAGGTATTCTATGTCTCCACTTCCCTTTTCAGGACGTTGCTCTATTTGTTTTCCTTGGGGTCTAGTCAACAAGAGTCCTCTCCTGGGTGGAGGTTGATTCTCCTTCCTAACCAGTGAGACCTGGCCCTCTTTACATCCATTCATTTGGAATTCAATCATTTTGGCTTCCTCGAAATTTTCAGCTAGGGTATGCTTTACAACCCTTTTCCCAAACATGGAAATAGAAGCAGGGAGACCATTAGCATATACCTCAATTTGCAAATCCTGTGTGGGTTTAGCTTCGGGTTGAAATTTTTTAAGGATCGTGGTAAATCATTGATTGAATTCTTTAACCTTTTCTTTTGAACTCATGGTGGCGGTGAACAATTTATCCATTAAATCTCCTATGGTGGTTTCTTCTGCAAATTTGTCTAAGCAGTATTTTTGAAACTTTTTCCAACTAGTTATGGACCCTACAGGAAATTTAAAATACCACATAGAGGATGAATTCTCAAAGGTATAGGGAAAAATCTCACATACTACGTCTTCATGTTGGACATGCATCAGTATAATGGCTAGTATGAACTTTTTAATATGGTCTTCAGGAAATCTTGAGGTTTCAGGGTCAAACTTGGGAAGTAAATTTTTTGGATGTCGAGGGAGGTTATGTACCCATTCGGGGATTTCCAAAGAATATATGGCCAACCAAGGTTGATTATTTTGAGGTGGGTTTCCCATTTATTCATTATTATCATTTTTATCCTCCATGTCATCCGACTCTGAAGCTGAGCGATCCAAATTAAACACTTCCTCGTTTGATTCAAAATTGTCAGGCTCATGGTAGTTACCAGCTAGTGTTTCAGGGATCAGATTAAGGGGATGTTGGATCTTAGTGGGGGGAAAATCTATCAGGTCTTATACTGTGTGATAAAAAACCTAATCAACGGTATCGACCACTGGTATTCTTACTTGTTTTCTACAAGGATGTAATAGAGCTAAGGGTAATGATCCAATTTTTCAAGCGTAAGCTCTCCTGATTCTTCTAAAATAGTTCAACTCCTCATGAGGGAGAGCGTAGGGTATTTCAGGGAACATATGTTCTTCCTCATTCTAGGATGAGTTACGCATTTTAGGAGTACTTATTGTATGTGGGATGTCTTTATAATGACTAGCCATGCATGTGGGTTGTTTTGAATCTCTAGGCTATGCGAAATATTATATCAGAAATATTGTTATCCATTCATTCACATGCCCTCCTTCTAGCACCAATTATGTTGAGGGGTTTGAAGTCCCTTTATCTCAATAGCAGGAACCAAAGCCACCATAGAGGCCCAATAAGACTCTAAAACTTTCAATGGTGGAATGGTTCTCCATATCTTTCAATCTAGATAAATTATCGATGGGATTTACTTGGTGACTGACAGGGTATCTTCCTATGAAAGTTCCTCCTTGAGTTTAAACGTTCTTTTTCTTTTCTTTTCTTTTATTAGATGAAATTGATAAAATGAAAGGTGTTGGTATAAACCAACTGGAGGACGAGATTTTTTAACTACTGAAGAATGATAAGATAGGGATAACCCTTGTGCTTAATCATGCAGAAAAAGATGTTCACACATGTGACAAGCCTAGTACTAACACATTAACTTGTTGGTATTTCAATTATTGATTGAGATACAATTATCGTAAGAAAAATATGCATGCAATAAGATGATGGCAAGAAAATTAGTTTTCTTAGCTCTAACATTAATCACACATTAACACAACGATTTTCTTTCATCATTAGAGACACGAACTGCAAAAAAAATTGAAATAGTTAACTTATCAATAGATTTAGAAACTCTTACTTGTTACAACATCCATTAATGAAATAAAGTTGGAAGTAATTCCTCCTCAATCCAATCACACAACGCCTTTGATAAAAAATAGAAATTTGTCTCCGGACCTAAAAAATGACTTCTCAATTAATATAGTTTAGAAATAGTTCTTTACATTTCCAAAAATGAGGGGTCTTTCCAAAAACCGTCGACCTTTCCTAAAAGGTCAATCTTCTTATTTATTATGAATTGCTTACTAAAAATAGCTACTACAAGTGCAAGTTCAGTAAAACAAAAATATCTCCATGTGGTGCTTTAATATCTTTGTTCTATGAGAATCATCTAATGGTTTTACTGAAGTGGATGACTTTTCTCATATTCCAACCACTTGACAAAGAGTTCCTCACATGTGTTGGCATACGGGAACCTGTGTTGGTCCATCGGGGATAAAAAAAAATCTTTCACTTCTACTGCCCATTCTCTATAATTTATTATTTTAATACTCAATCATTGGATAATTGCACGAGCTTTAATTGGATGCTCCGTGAATTGTTTTACTTGACCTGATGCCATGCTCGTCACCTTTGCAATCTCTATTGTCCATGCCGAGTCTTGTTCTACATGTCGCCTGACTATGTCATGTAGGTCAACAAAGTCTTCAAGCAAGTCAAATTTTGTGAGGCTGATGCCTTTCATCTCCCGATTAATATTCTCCCAGTCCTTTTCTCACTCAACCCACTTCTTCTAAATCTTTCGCTGAGGTTCCTAGGCTATTTTTACCTATTATTCGACTACTTTCATGATCTGATTGATTATGTTATCCCTTATCACCTTAATATCGTTCTCTTCAGCGTCTCGACCCTTTTGTACTGTGATGATGTAATCAATACTTTCTACCGCTTGGTGAGCTTTTTCAAACCACATTTCCATGTCCTTGCAGGTTGCTAGTGCCATAAGAGTATCCTCTTAGAAATTGACTATGCCTCCAGTGAAAAGGTGTCGTTCACTTGTGAATTTTGCATAACCATCGTAGAACTGACTCCTTAGGAACATCATGGTCTGCATTGAGTCTTGACAGTATTTATCCAAATGGCACAAATGCTCCAAGTCCTTTAGCATGGAGGCTAGCTCATTTTCATCCCTCCTTGTTGTATCCAACATGGCATCCATGATAGCCATCCCTACGTCGATAAGCTCAGATGTCTTGGCGTGTTCAGTTATGAGAAGCGTCTCCTCCGTAGTGATGAGAATCGAGTTATCTAGCATGAGCCTTATCTTCTTAGTGGTCCTCTTCATGATCTCTTTCCTCTTCCTGTCATAAGCGATCTCCTGTATATCGGAGACCTCATAAACAGGCTCAGGAATTTGTTATTCTCCTCAAGTTAGAGTGTTTCCTAGGTTCCCTGATGTGTGTATCTATTCTAGGATTGGTTCTTGAACTTCTTTGATATGTTATGATGGCTCGACCTCTGTTTGTTTCTCATCGGCTGGTGAGGTATCAACCAAAATTGAAGAACCAGGGTTAGGTTCAGTACTTACATGGTAATCAACTGTCGAGGTGTCGATCTCTTTCTCTTGAACTTCCTCTTTCTGACCACTCGATCCTAGCTAATCCATCAAGATATATTTTGGGTTCCCCGACAGGTCAAGCAACGCAGTGTCTAAGACACTGCCTACCTCATGGTCGCTTTGTGGAAGGTTTTGAATCGAAGCACCAAGACTTGGGGTAGATGCTTTCTCAGGTTCCTTTTCCTCTATAATTTTCACTAGAGTTACCAGGGAAACCTATGAACTCTCCTCGCCATCATAGACGGTTATCAAGTCAAACAGGGGGTTTGGTGCACCTGTTCCTCTGGGCATCCTTAATACCTCAGGTTGGGTTGGAATTGCACCCAGTGATCTTATTAGTGGTGATGGAACTCTAGGGTTTTCTGAACCTGTGATTTCTTCAAGTTTCATTGGCTCTAAGCTACTTCACTCTCCTTTTCTTGTGATTGGGTTGTCCATGTGGATCCTCGCCATCTCTACGAGATCAAGAATGTTCTATAATTGATCAATGATTCTTTGCGCTCCCTCTAGTAACAACATTCCTCTCCTTTGTGCATTTTTGGTATCTGTTGTTATGATTTCTTCCCTTACTCTGAGAGCCTCTTGAGTTGATTTCTCTATTGTCTCCACCTAATCATCCATTCTCATAGCCTTGAAACTAGTCATGTTCAAGTTAGCCATCCTATTTAATACCTCCTCCCAGTACTGAGTGCATTTTGTAAAGATCTCGTCCTCAAACTTGTCATGCGCATATGGCCAACAGAACAAAACTTGTGAAGTTTGTTGGAGGACTAGGCCCTTAGGATCATTCTCGCAAAATCATTTTGTCATGAACGTAAATTCAAGATGACTCAACGCTTATTGTTTTGCTTGAGTAGTGTCCTTTACCAGATAAAAACCCACATGGAAGTCGTAGTGTATGAAATCTCTCTTCTTGCCCTTGACTAATGTGGAATTATAGCCCTGTAGGATAGTATGATAGCAGATTTATCCCACAATGAGTTGGTTTGGGACATGAGCATGGAGTAGATGCAGTGCTCCAGTGGCCCCAAACACATTGATATAGGTTGTGTGTTCATATAGATACTAGTGGCCTACCTTGACTATCATTTTCTTGGTAGTTGTGGGCAGTCTTGGGAATTCCTTTTTATATACAATGAAATAAACTTGGGCGATGAATTCATCGCAAATAAGGGCATAGGATTCTTTGTACTTGTTCTCCCATGGTATGCTAAATTAAACATGAACAAGTACCTCCACAACCTGCCAAATTAAATTCATTATGGTTGTTGGCATAGGGGCAGACCTAGGGATCAACGCTACAACAACGCACCAACAAAACCTTAACTACTGGCCGTTTCGGCAACACCTGCGTAGCAAATGAAGTCTCACCCAAGGTAGAGGCAGGGTTGGTTGCATAAATCAGGTGTCCGCAACCTTAGCTGGGAAATATATCTGTGATTATAATACTTAATAGAGAACTTAGCAGCATTAGTTCATCATTGTTTAACCAATATCTACTCCGCAGAGAAAACAGAGCATCGCAACATTCACCCTGATCTAATGTATTTAAGCACTTAGAATATATAAATGAATCAGATCTAGCATATTCAAGCACTAAGCACATTCACTTATATCATATCTAACATCCAGATTCTTCATAAGCACAAAGCGTAAATAGATCTATCTATCTATATCAAGCACTTAGCAAATAACACATAAATATATTAGAACATCGCACAAATCATATTAACAAAGTATTTATGTGGTTCACCCCCACCCTTGGGCTACGTCCACCAACTCTTCTTCTTTATTAGCTTCTTTTATGGGTTACATGCACAAAGACTCAAAACCCTTACATGCACAAAGCCTTCCACAGTCTGTCACAATCACTTGCACTTAGCTCTGGAAGCCTCTCTGTTACACATTATTTTCGTCATCCCTATGATCGTTAATGATGTAAACCTATCTATTGCCTTTAGAGGGGTCACAGTGGCCTGAGTTCCTGAAGAGAGATGGAAGAAGAACTTTTCCTGAGAAAAGAAGTTGCTTTTTT
>ML800696.1:434322-458711 GCA_009831015.1 Picea engelmannii
TTTAGTGGGATCATCCTAACCTCCTCATCCTATCTTCTTCAGCTTATAAAAGGAGAAGATTTCTCATGGAGAAGGGGTTCATAGATTGGATGAGCTTTTGTTTGGCTTGGAATTATTAGCTTGATTGGAGTGGCTTTAAGATTTGCTTTGTCAAGATAGAGTGTATCAGATCTATGGTTTCAGAATCCTTGGAGCAAGAAGTGTGTGGGGAACGAAGGACAKTTGGAAGGGACCTTACGACATCAAGGCATTGGTTGTAATCTCTCTTTCACATTTAATATGATACAGTAATATGTTTCTTTCCCATAAAGTTAGATCTACTTTATTATATGATTCCTTGATCACATGTATAGTCTAGAGTTTTGAATATATTAATGCCTTTTGCTGTGATTGGTTTGTGTTGTTGTGATTGGACGACGCAAGAGCATCGTAGCAGAGTGAGGTACAATAGAGATTAAAGGAGAGCTTTCACAAGGTAAGTACATCATTCTTTTCTCTTGTCCATTCAATACTTTAGATCTAGGGAAAGCGGTATATTCTGTCACGTTTTGTTCCAGATCCAGGTGGATCTGGGGAGATTGGTCTGTGTCCGCACTAACGAATTTATCCATAAACACTCTCATAGTATGTACAAAGCGTCTACAAACCCTACTTGCACTTAGCACTTAGCTTATCAATGCCTCATCACATAGATACACTTCTTACATTTCCTAGACATCTATTTATAGTTTACAAAATAGGCATAAACATGGGTAAACCTATGGGATGACATCCCATTCCCTTTACATAATCCCATAACCCAAAAAGGACCCAAAAAGGGGCTGAGATCCAATAATCTTCGCTTCATCTTGAGATCCATCTTCAACATGCTATCAAAGTCCCAAAATAGGTCAACATGACCAAGAATCTCCAAAAACTTGGTCAAGGGCCAACATGCCCCCAACACTCACCTATGACTCGTCCTGAGTCACTCTGGTCTGACTAATTCTACTTCGAATGCCTCGAGCTTGACTCAAGCTACTTCGACTTCCTGCTATGCTACGACCTCCTGTTCAAGGAACTCTTGGATGACTGCATCGTTGATAGGTCCCTCTAGATGTTGTTTATATGTAGTGGAACCCTACTCTAGCTCTGCTCCTTGGCCTTATACCTCTGTAAACAATTGGTAGGCCTTATCTTGTACGGGTTGGAGCCTCTGACTTACTTCCATAACTCTACTCTGGATAGTATGTATTTTTTGTTTTGTAGTGCATTGCTCTTGGGACTGCTTCATTCTTTCCACAACTGATAGGGTCTTCAGTTGTGGAAGTATCTTCTTAGCTTGATACTTTTCCTCTTGGAGCTATGACTCCAGTGCCTTCAATTATGTGTTCTCCATGAGATGTTTGTAGGTTTGGGCACTGCAATTGGTGATTTTCTTACATTCCAGGTTAAGATCCTTTAGCCTTTCAACAACACTCTGGGCAGTTTCTTCTCTTTGGTCTCTTACATCTTGTGGGGTCTCAGGTATAGTGCATAGCTCCAAATATTCTATGTGTTGTTGTAGCTGTTGGATGGCTTCTGCAAGCTGGTTCATCTTCTATGTGAGTCGTTCTTCTACCTTGATTTCTACCAATGTCACAGAGAAAAGTGCTTCGTTGACCGCTTCTTTTACTTTGAGTTTCTTCACAAGCAACTGTTCCTTTTCTTACTGTAGTTGATCTTTTCCTTCATCAAACTTCGCTTGGAGAGCAATTTTTTCCTGTTCTTCAGCACTACTTTTCTCTACGAGTAATCCCTGTACTTTTTTCAAAGCCTGGGTGGCTTGCTCTATTTCTTCCTATGCTTGTCGAAGGTGATCTTCGACTGTATTGGCTAGGCAGTGGATTTGGGTTGACTCATTTCCCAATTCTGGTTCTCCCGACGTAGTGGAGACTGTGCGGTTGGACTGTAGGGCCTTTTGTACATCTTAGAGTTTAGTCTCAATTCGATCATACATATCCTCTTGCTTTGCTTCTTGCTTCTCTGTTATCTCCAATGAAGCATCTTTCAGAGATGTTATGAGGAAGTCGAAGTCATCGAAGGTTAGAATAGTCTGCAACTTGGTCATGGTGGCCTTCGATTTATTTCGGGAGGAAGGTTTCAGAGGTGAGCCTTTCCTCTTCTTCAGGGGATCAAACTCATATCCTTTCTTCTATTCGACTTCTTTTTCATTCAACTCTTCACCATCACGTCCTTGCTCTGGTTATATGGAAGAGGTCTTCATAGATGAATTGTCTATATCTTGGACCTCCTCAGTTTTCTGTGTTGTGCTAGGTCTGGGTGTATCCTGCACAGTCTCTGGGATGTCGATGTCGGATATCTTCACAGGGTCTGTTGGAATAAGAAGATCCACTGACTAGTCCTTAGTGATATCATCCAAGTCCTCCTTCGTCAGCTTGTAGTAGGATTGCAGTTGTTGCTTGTGTTCATTGACGCACGTTGTGATGTAAATAAAATGTCGATCTGTGTTGAAATTCATCAAAGGCCGGAGCTAGTGTAGGGTGTTCGGGGTCATGCAAGGTTCTGACTGTATGGATATCTTCAGTTGATTGTAGTAGGTATGAAAAATAGTATTTGACTGCCATTGTTTATTCATGTCGCTTGAGTACCACAATGTACTGAACTTCATGGCCAGTGGTTCAAAAGGATCGATTTCCAGGAAGGTCTCACCTTCTGGCATCTCCCAAGCGACAAAGGTGATCATGATCAAGAGCCAACAAAAATTGAATTTGTAACCTTAATCTTGTGCTTCTCTGTAGTCAAGTTCCAACTGGTTCACCAGGTACTTCACCTAGTTCATCTGAAGGCCTTCCGCACACTTCTCTATGAGGTCAACTACAAAACTGGTGACTTGGGTAGGTTGGTTATTTCATACTAACTTCCCTATGATCAAATAATAGGAGAGGCGCATTGCACCACTCTGGATAGAAGCTACCTTGTAGCCTCGCATTTCTTTGTCAACATCGTCATAACAGTTCTTGATATTCTGAGCTAGAGCGCGATCCATGGCTTTTCCTGGATAAACATTCTGCGGATCAGGTCCCTACATACTCAACCTTGTGATCCGATTGATCAACATCAGATCGACTATTATACGGTGGTTTAGCAACAAATAGCCACCATGGGAACAAGATAGCAACATCTTGACACATGCATTCACCTCCTGGTGTCTTCCAAAGTGGGGAATCTTCATGAAGTTCAACATGGTGGAATGCACGAGGTTCATAGTCCACTGCTGAGGGATTATCTTCAAATTCTTCCCCTTAGTTATAGTTAGGTACTTATGTGGAGCGAGCATCTTATAGACTTTGTGATCTCCAAGGTTGAAGTCGCTAAACTTCAGCACTGCAATATTATCTTGGTCTTATCGAACTACTCGTATCCCCTTCGGGAGGTATGTAGTGACCAAAGTGTACTCAAAATATCTAGGTATGTTGTTTCGATTTACTGCATTGCTCAGAGGTGGAATATAGGCAGGTAATATACTCGAGATCAATTTGGCATTCGCTAGATCATCCATGTTCTTGGTTCTCTATTCATCTGATGGTCGGGATGGTCTAGATCCATGAGCAGTCAATGGAGAGGCTTCCAGTCCTCTCTTCGATGATGCTTGTACACCTATAGACATCGACATGACTCTCTCAGTCATGAGGTCGATCATAACATCTTCAACAACCTTCTCCCTAGCACTCAACTCATCTGACATACACACTCAGGGTTGGAAATATTCAGGTTTGGAGGGTAACTTAGACTCTTCAATAGGATAGAGGTAAATAGCACAATGACCACTATGTAAAATCAACAAGTCTGTGAACTCAAATTCACGATTGGAAAAAAATTTCTCGATGCATGGGGCGACGAGATAAGTAGGTAACTTGGCAACGGGTATGAAGCGTTCATTAACTTTGTTCTAGTCATTATGGCAGGGTCCCAATGGTCGGATGGTGAGGTATATGTCCATAAATGTCTCTCTATCCATTCAGAGTGCCAACCAAATGTTTATAATGTCCCCAACAACTATATTTCTTCGCCATGGTGAAGTGTCATGTGACGTTGTTCTGATATCCCAACGAAGCTCTAATTTTGCAAGTTTTCCTTCTGCGAGGTTTCTTCTGGATCTTTCTATAAATTTTCAATCTTATCCCTCTTCTTACTTGTATTTCTATCCTTCTTCCTCGTGAGCTTTGTCTCGGTATGATTTTTTCCATTCTAATTTTTATCTTCTTTCAGCTTAGTTACTTCACGATGTTGAGATTCTTTCCTAAGATTCGAGGGTGATCCTTCTTCTTTATCTGGAATAGGTACTTCAATCTTCTATGGGTCTTCTAGTGTTGTTGCAACTTCAAAATCTAGGTCTCTGGTGCTAAATAGCTTCAATCTGTTCTTTTGTTCTTCAATCAAGTGTGTGATCCTTCTAGTCATGAATTCTTTTAACTCTTGCTTCTTCTTCTCTAAAATTTCTTCTTCTTCTTGCCTTCTGGTGTGATCTCTTTCAATCCAAGTATTTCTTAGTAGCATGGTAAATGGTGCATTGTCCTCAATAAATTTAATGATCTCAAAATCTTCTTTTGTCGAATCTCTATTGACAGTCATAAGTAGCTTGGTAAGTCTTCCAAATAAGATTATCAATTTTCCTTTGAATAATCGCATTCCTCCTAGTGAAGGAATCATAGCATGTTTTCCTAAAAGTTCCCAAGTTCTTTATTTCATAATATTCACCTATGTTTCCTCATCCATAACACAGTAAAGCTCGAAGTCTCCTATTCTTGATTAAATTCATTCTTTTTATTTGAATATCTCTAATAATCTAATAGGTCGATGGTCATTCAAGGTTTCTCTCATATGTAGCAATACTTTTTCTGATTCTTTTTGGGGTTTGGCCATAATCTTAGTTTACGGATATGCCTTAGGGTTTTCTTGTCTCATGTTCATTTCTTCAAGCTTAGCAATCATTCTAGGGAAATCCAATACTTCATGGTTCATAGATTTACAACAAAAACAACTAGGTGTTCTCTCAGGGAATTCCTTGGAAAGATGTCTTGGTTTTCTGCAACTGTAACATAGGGTTAATCCTCTCTTTCTTTTAAATTATCAACGACCTTTCCTACATTGTGCGCTTCGATCATGGTAGCTATCCTGAAAACATTTATTTATAGGGTCCTACATACACTTATTAGTCCAAACATTCTTTCTATGCATAGGTATAACATATTTTTCACTATTCTTATCAGATCTACTGATATCAAATCCTTTTTCATCTATTAATACCCTAGTTTTCAAGCTAGGATAGAATCTATAAAACATACCTATATTCATACTATTGAAACAAAAATTTCCACTTCTCTTACTTCTTACAAAGCACAAAGCTTTCAGATCTAGAACTTTTTAAATATCTTTACTTTATCAGAGCACAGAGCTTTCATATCTTACCTCTTTTATTTAGATCGAACTTCTTTTCCTTAGCACATAGCTTGTCAAACTAAGTAGAGTACTACGCACTAGAGAAACAGATCTATGCACAGATCTTTCACAATGCCAGGTCAGATCTTTGTACAAAGCTTATTCTTCCTCATTTCCCAACAATCAGAGTTTCAGGTCCTAGCAATAGAACCATTTGTTGGCACAGGGGCAGACCTAGGGTTCAACGCTGCAACAATGCACCAAAAAAACACTAACTACCGGCCCTTTCGACAACACCTACGAAGTAGATGAAGTCTCACCCAAGGTAGAGGAAGGGGTGGTCGCAGGACTCAGGTGTCTGCAACCTTAGCTGGGACACAGATCTATGATTATAATACTTAATAGAGCACTTAGCATCGTTAGTTCATCATTGTTTAACCAATATCTACTCCGCAGATAAAACAGAGCATCACAACATTCACCCTGATCTAATGTATTTAAGCACTTAGCATTTATAAATGGATCAGATCTAGCAGATTCAAGCACTAAGAACATTCACTTATATCAGATCTAACATCCATACTCTTCATAAGTACAAAGCATAAATAGATCTATCTATCTATATCAAGCACTTAGCAAATAACACATAAATGTATCAGAACATTGCACAGAGAAAAATAAGACATTATTTATGTGGTTCACCCCCACCCCGGGGCTATGTCCACTAACTCTTATTTTCTATTATCTTCTTTAATTGGTTACATGCACAGAGCCTGAAAACCCTTACTCTACATCGGACAGAAGATCTGTGCAGCTCACTAGATCCTTCTTCCTTGCGCTAAGCACAAAGCCTTCCATAGTCTGTCACAATCACTTGCACTTAGCTCTGCAAGCCTCTCATAGTATGCACAAAGCATCTACAAACCCTACTTTCACTTAGAACTTATCTTATCAATGCCTCATCACATAGATATGCTTCTTACATTGCCTAGACATCTATTTATAGTTTACAAAATAGGCCTAAACATGGGTAAACCCATGGGCCAACATCCCATTCCCTTTACATAATCCCATAACCCAAAAAGGACCCAAAAAGGGGTCTATATCCCGTGATCTCCTCTTTGTCTTGTGCTTTGTCTTTGACAGGCTGTCGAAGTCCCAAAATAGGTCAACATGACCAAGAATCTCCAAAAACTTGGTCAAGGGCCAACAACGACGAATACATTTCTTGCACAGATAACATCAAGTAAGTACAAGTCCATGTGAAACAAAGAATCTTCTCCTTCTTTCGATATCTGGGATTTCTATACAGAAATGCTCAATTGCTTGGAAATTGTTTCTCCCCAATTGAAGATACTCCCAGAGATTTCCCCACAGTGTATGCTAGGGGCATCCATGCTTTCGAAAACTTGGAGTAGTCCTTTTCTCCATACAGTTATTAGATGAGAGCCTTCAAGTAGATGTATGGCTCCGTCATGTTAACTATCCCATAATAGTCATTTCTCCAGTTGATGAATTTTTTGTCCTCCTTCCACCATGAGGCCATTAATCAACTGGTGTCATGTAATTCATAGAACTTCACCACAAAGTATGTATTCCTCCTCTCCTCTAGCTTAGTAATCTTGTCATACTTCTAAACTTCTCTCAGGAGAAAACATCCTACACACCCACCATTCTCATCATTGATCGGGAATGTTGCTCGTCTATGTGATCGATTAACCAATTCAATACCTCAATGCATGGGAAAATTGGAGTCCTGTAGGCTACCATGTGTAAGTATGACCATCAAATATTTGGGAACATTTGGTCGTCGAGCGCCCTTACATCCGGGTCATTGTGTGGGATACACTCTGGATACTCCTCTCATTTGATTATGTTAAAAATGTCTCCCCACTCTATGAGCATTACTTTGGATCCTGTGGTCACTTTTGTGTCACCAAATACCATAGGTTGAATAAACTATTTGTTCGTCAAGGTTTTAATGACCATCTCCACCCTGGGAGCATATTCCAATTGCTTCGCAGTACTAGGAGAAGAACCTTCACCAATTTCCGCTTCCTTAAGATTGGGTGCTCTTGGTGAGCATCTAGTTGTTGGATTTCTTGGAGGCATTTTCCTTGCAACTGGAACATAGTTAGAGATTTGTGCAAAAAATCAGATGCATATATAACAAATTACAACCACTGAATTGATAAAACTTAACACATAACTATGTTGCTTGTTTAACCTGGTTTTGATGGTCTAAGAATCAACACAGACTTGAGATGCTTTCTCTGCTTCTTTGAATTCTATGGAAATGGAAACTTGTGTATAGAATAGAAGTTTTTGAAGTTATTTGAATGATTTCAACATAAATGAACTTACCTTGTCGCATTATCTATTCAATTCAGGATATGAGTGCATTTACACAAAATCTTCTGCCAGATCTTCATTAGGTTCAAAATTAAATTCGATCGTATTGGTTGTTACGTGGCCTATTGGTGATTTCAAATTCCTATTGTTCAATTAGTGCATGGGGTAGCAGTGTATGTGGGTTAAGCATTAACTGTCTTATTAAAAAACAGGATCTGATCATATTTTGTGTTGAAAACATCCCATCATTTTGCTAATCTAGTTGGTGGATTGGGGGTCATGGTTTCTCTTTAAAAAATTTCGTTGATATCTCCCTATACAATATCTGACACCGATCGATCTTTTCATACAGAGCTGACGTGGCAAGACTAACTTCGAGGTGTGACTAGGACACAAGGAACCTTAAGATGACTTGGGATGAAACTAGATTGTACAACACCCTTATGCAACAAAGACACATGGAACTCGAGACTGACATTTTCATTTACTCATGTTATTCAGAATCAGGGATTTTATTAAGATAAATGTTCTAGAAACTGATCCTATCCCACCGAAGCCGAAAAACATGGAGGATCAACGATCAATAATAAGACTACCCAAGTTCTCCCAAACTAACTCTCTCGAAAATATTCTGATGTTGAAAGTGCATCGGGGATCGACTATCGAAGATGCTTCAACGCGAAAACTTTCATTGTTTTAAATCTTCGAGATTCCATCGACCCCAAACCAATGCATCCATCATCGACTATCAGCGGTTTATCATGGCTCATGTCCACGCTTAGTAATATCGTATTTCTTCGATGTCAAAGATGTTCAGACATCTTATGAATATGCATATTGAAATACTTAATGTCGATGATGCATTGGCGATTGACGATTATTATTACTGTGTAACCACTTCTTTTGCTTGGACCTTTTTCCGACGTCGATCATAAGCGCGATTGTCACAATGTTAGTTGCAGATTCTTAGTTAGAATTCCTAGTTATTTTAGACACAAGGTTTCATTTTTTTTTTTTTTTGATTTGATCGATATGAGTGATTAAAAACAAAAAAATACCACTCCTCCATATTGAACTCTATTCAAACAGTAAAGGAAGAGAGAAAAAAAGTGGTACCCAAAAGTGACAAAATTTCAAAAAAAATTAGGGTGTGTTGAATGCTCAACAAGTTCTAAAAAATAAATCTGAGGTGAAAAAGGGTCAAAACTGGGAGGTTGACTGGATGTCCCAACCAATGCCCCTAGTCTCAGGTTTGAACTCATCATGTTGATCCTCATAAGTTCCAAATGAGGGAGGATGGATTCCTAATGATGCTCATCTTTCTTGGGCTTTTCAATTTAATTCATGAATTTTGGGATGGCCTCTTCTAAAGGAAACTTAGTATCTAGGAAATCATGGGAAACAAGAGAGTCGACAACCCATACATGTGGAGTAGGATTATCACATTCAATATGAGGATGGAAGGGTTGAAAAGTATCAACAGATTCCAAGGGGACTACTGGATCAACAATGTCAACCATGGTACATAGCATGGATGCTCAATATAAGTCAACATCCTTAGGATGAGTTACCACCCAAGGATCAAATGACCTAAGGGATCCACTGTTATATGAGAAAATAATCTTGATAAGAGAAATATGGGTAGTTTTAGGTGAATGAATGGGGAATATCCCAATAATAAATGGATCTTTATACATAGCTACACCGATGCTTTCATACCCCCAAAATATTCACCGATGAAAGGCACATTGGTGCTAGGATTATCTCATAAGTCAAGTGTGCAATAATTGATTTGGTCGATCATGACTATGTTTCCTTGACGGGTAAATTGTATAAAGAAAAAGACAGTGGATGAAACAACCTTCATTGCGTATAACGAAGTGTGACTTAATATAATATTATAGTTGAGTGCAACATTCACCACTTCAAATTCTACGGAGACAATATTTCCCCTGAGCTCGATGGGTAAGGAGGGAAGAATTTCATAAGGTTTAAATAATTTCCATCAAAGGCTTCTAGGATGGTTGGAGATGTGGTGAGATGTGGAGAACCAATGTCTTTCCAACATGACAAATACATAATGAAAGTGTCCACTCCTTCGTCGATCACCATACCAAAGATATTTTTTTTAAGACACCAAACTATAATTTGCAAGGTTTGAGAGACGAGGTTCACTTTGTTATGTGTCAAAGGAAATAATGTTATACTTCAAAGGGTCAATTCCTACTATGGCCGATAACAAGCATTTCCACTATGAAGGAAATACCTTCAATACTTCGAGGGTCAACATGGCACACGGGGCCTTGGAAATATCTTCCATTATGTTGTAGTGTTGAGCTTCATGAGATTTTATATTATGAGTGGTCTATCAAAGTAACCCTTTTGGAGGGAGGAAGACAGGTTAGAAAGATAATTTCTCTAACATGAGAGGGACATTTGGTGGAGTATCTGATGGAGGATCCTTAAATGAAGGATCCCTTCTTGGAATTCATATTTCTTCACTTTGGTGGATAGTGCCACCGTATATTTAACCATCATGATATTTGTGGTTGAGGACTCTACATTTCCCTCAAATGGGGGTGTAGGAGCTTGTTTGATCATTTGTTTTTATTGAGAGAATGGATTTGTTAATATCGTTGGTTGTAAGGGAGATCCCCCTTGCTCAAGATATTGATGAACCTCGGCAAGGCAGGGAGAGTCTTTGGTGAAGTGGTCTTCATCACATACCATGTAGGGGTATTTCTCCTTTATTTTGTTTTTACCCCCAACATTGGGGTCTTGGGTTTCTGTAGTCTCATGCTGGTCAGAATTTTTTTTGGATTTACCCTTTTTCTTCTTCTTTCCTACGAATGGTTGAGATGAAGTGGATTGCACCACATTCACCTGGGAGGTTTGTGCAAGAGAGGGAGTAGGTTTTCTATTGCTACTAGTCTCTTATTGTGTGGTTGTAGTTTTACGGAACCCACTATACCATAAACATGGGTTCTTGGGGTTGTTTTTGATGGATCAGTCGATAGTTGAGGAGGATGAGGGATCAGATCGTATAATGTGCACGATTGGGAATATACCAAGTCTAAATATTGAGCATGTCTGATGGATTACTCCTCAGTAACAATGCCTCCCATAGCGACATCTCTGGAGATAGGTGGAAAAATTGACTTTGTAAACCAATATTCCAAGAGTTGATCCATAATGGTATCTTTAATTAATCATTGCCACCTCCACTCATGTATATGGTCATAAATGTGAGTGGAAGAATATTTCCTAAGTGAATTCAAAATATTTGTATCAGTTTCATATTGAATGGGAAGCTGGAAGTGAGTCATAAATTTCATGGAAAGAGAATTAAAATCGATAAAGGAGTTTCCTGACAGCTAAATATACCATTTTCCCACCAAACTTGTGAGTGCTCTATGGAAAATTTGTAACTGAATGGAACCATCCATAAGGGATTTTGAATAACAATAGAGATAGAAGGTCATTATGTTTCTATTAGGATATTCCTCAGTTTTTTATTCGAACTTGGATATGTCGAAAGGGAGTTTGGCTAGGATCATGGGCCAAAATGAGGAATGACATACATGATCATTGGTCAAGCACGAAAAATGTGGCAGATCCAATGTAGCCAAGAAAAAAATCTATTGGTTGACTATTGATATGGGTGGTAATTATTTGGCATGGGAGCACAAGTAGGACCATACGCAGGTTGTGATGATATGGAAAAACCATATAGTCCTCCTATGTATTGTGGTTGAACTAAAGGTCCCCTTATGTATTATTGATAGCCTAATTGTCCTCCCATATATGATGGTTGAGGGAGTTGTTGTAGTGGAATCATGGGGTTAATAGATTGATTAGGAAAATTTCCTTTCTAAGGAATTCCCACCAGATTAGGTTGACCCCATAAAGTATTCAAAACTCACGGATATGGTTGTCCAAGGTAGAGGCCTGTAGTAGTATGGATGGAAAGACCTACAAGGGTGATTTTCCCCTAGGATGGTTTTTTCCCCCCACATAGGAGCTTGTCTCATGGTTGAGGGTTTCCCTCCAGCTGGAATTTTCCCCCTAACAAAGGGTATGCCTCTAATTGAAGATTGACCTCCAATGAAGGGTATAGAAGAACTCCCCATTTGTAAATTTCGAGACGTAGGATGAGTGGCTTATGTAATTGGGGTTTTTTGAATGAATTGAAAGTAGTTGGTGTATGCATATGAGGGAATAGTGATGTAGGAATATTACCCAACCCATGTGAAAAGAGAAATTTATTTTCCAGTGGTTGTGTCAAAGTAACCTTATTCATGGATTTTCCTAATAAAGAAGAAGCACTAGCAGTAGAATAAATTTCTCTTGCGGGATCAACTACAAGAGTCATGGATAGAGGAGGTGAAATTTCCAATCCCTTCGATAAACTGTAAGAAGAAAAATCATCAAACAATGTCATGGACGGTTGTTCAATGAGTAGTGGGCCAAGTGGATCAGTGAAAGGGGGATTTATGTGAGGTACCATGCCATGCATGAACATTATGACCAATTATTATATGTTTTGGTCACTTCGAGGAGCTACACTCCCAATTTTAGTAGTCATCCCTTCGACCATTTCTTCGTTATAATGGTTTTGTGGAGGCCCTTGCCCATTAGGAGGTAATCCTTGCATTCTATGATATCTGCAAATACCTCGGTCATCTAGAGAAAAACGAAAATAAAAATACCTAAGTTCAAATACAAATGTTGAATGAAAAAACACTTAATAAATATATAGGTAATAAACCAATCAATAGTAGATAGAAGGATCTTCTGAAGATGGGATGATAAGTCGTCATAAAAGATATGAGAAGCAGTTACCCCAATCTCCATGTAAGATACCTTCTCGATGAAATCAATTCTTGCTTCATGAGAACACCCTCCAAGGGTACTGAAAGTGTGATACAATGTCTACCCCATGTAGCATAGGAATCCCCCCACAATCACCTTTGCAGATACCTAGGAAGGATCACTAAGGTTACCAACTCACGGTCACCCTCCTGGGGGGTACAGTCGACTGTCGAGACCAAACATATGGTCATGGTAACGATGTCTAAAGATATTCCAAAGGGCTAAAGAAAAGTAGACTAGTAATACTCCTAAGGACCTCGAATGGATTCGAGATTCATGAAGAATTGAGACCCAATGTGCTAGTAACATTCAAGAAAAACCCCCAATATACATTTTTCCACTACGATTGGTTAATCTTTGGAGGGGTAATATTTGCTACCCTTTTTCATGCGACCTCATGTTTAGCCCTTGTTTTAGAGGGGGTTCCCATCTATGCCTATAAAATATTTGAATTTTATCAGTCTTTGGTGTTCTACAATATTGTTTAGTAGTCTTGGACAATTTACTCACTTTTCCTAGTACAAGGACTCTAGCTCTAAGCTACTTTTGGTGTATAATAAACAAAAATGTCTAGATAATTTTATTAATATGTTGGTTGTTTTTACTCAGAAAAGTTCCACGAAGATTAAATTAATGATGTGTGAGACTTTACTTCAATAGAATGCAAAAATAATGAAATGCAATATTTTATTTTCGATGAATTCTATCTACGAGAAGGAGAATAGTTGTTTTCTTCTTAATATAAACAAGCACTCAATATCATGCAAATTTTCAATTTTTCTCTTTAAATGGAAAGGGGAATGATGCCAAACTACCACATAAATGTTTCTAAAATCCCCCAAAACACTCTGATTATGAAAAATCGCCTTAGGAAAAATTCAAGCACAAGAATGCCTTTAATGCAAAACCCCATATTTTGAAGGTAAATTTTTTTTTTTTCAAAAAAATTGAAATATCATTGCACTCTAAGATGAGATTCAAATCGAAATAGTTGGCTTTGTTTGGAATGGAAGCAAATCTAAAGGAACGTCCAAGAGATTTTTAAAAGCAAGTGGACTCTCTCACAAAAATACCATCAACATTAAAATCTTGAGGGAATGTGATCACATGACCTAAACTATACCCACAAAACAAAAATATATTTTAATCAAATAAATGAAATGGAACACATGTCAAAATTTCAAAATGACTCTGAAAATATGTTATTGCAATAACTACTGGGACAAATCAAAGAGAGATTTGGATGGGTGGAAGAAAGAACAAACATAGATCTGGGTCTTGTTTAAAGGATGTCCCTTCAAAAAATTTCTTTCAAAGCCTGGTATCTCCTTGTTAATGAACATGGGGCAAACACAAAGATCTGGTTTTTCCTTGTAGAGGGATAGAGGGTGACTAAAAGATACTGGCTAGTCCCTGTAGTGTAATTTTTAGGGTAGTCACTCCCTACAATGGAGAATTGTAGACCAGATTGTTTGGTCATCCCTGCAATGGAGAAACTCACGACCACAAGGTTTTCGTCGCTCCGTGGGCACAGATAACCGAAGACCATGATCGTGAAAGTGAAAAAACCAATAGATCTAGAGCATATATATCAGATATGAGACTGAAAACATTCAAATAGCCATGGAAATGACTTATTGATAGATCAAGAAAGACAAATGGGGATCACAACAAGAAAATATCTTGAGAAAATAGATTTAAAATTTTAGTAAGAAACTAACTAAACAACAATATCTTCCCCAATGGAGTTTCTAGTCTATTGTAGTGTAAATTAACCCTATAGGAGATAACTCCCTCGGGCTCTTCTTAGACCTAATACACAATATATATTTAAAGAATATATTTTCCTATATCTAATTCATACACGAAAATTATCTACAAGTATATGGAATGAAAGGCTTAATCGATGATCTGATGGTTATCCTTCCATGCTCCTTAGTTGTTACCCTCCACAAATATTCCCTTCATTGTTACCATCTTAGATCTACAAACACGGAGACACAAAAACCTTTCACAAGATCAAATTAATCATGTGTGTGTGTGTGTGTGTATATATATGTGTGTGTGTGTGTGTGTGTGTGTGTGTGTGTGTGTATGTAAATGGGAAACTAATGACCAGGGAAAAAGGTATTGTAAATTCAGGGGAAGTGGTATGATTCATTGTTTCAAATTGCTAACCCCTAGATGATTCCCATCAAGCGATCATGTGGAAAATAAAGGTATAATGCTTAGGGAGATGCCTCTCCGATATCCTCCACAAAAAATTCAAAATCAAGACTCATGTCTAGTAATTCCCTATCTCTGGTCAATTTTTTAAATGAAAGTATAGAAAAATCATTCCCCAAAAAAGTATTTTTGGATCTCCCCTCTATTCCTAAGTCTATTTCCCCCAAGTTGTCTTTTCCAGGTGAGGGTGATGGTATGTTATTCTCTCTCCTCGATTTATTAATTCATAAGTGGTCAAGGAAGTTAATCCCCTTTACATATCTTGTGTGTCTCCCCACATGTCCCCTTATTTAGGTTCTATAAAGGAGTCTGGGAACTCCTTCTCCCTATCACCTAGATAGTCTATTGAATTGGAATACCTTCTTCTTTCCAAAATTAATATTGCTGAAGACATTTGCGGAGGAGGAGGCTTGGTCCTAGACAAGGGAGGAGGTGTTCAAGTGGGTATAAAATCCCTTATCTCTATCGTTCAATCCATATCACTAAATGAAAAAAGTAGTGTTAGATAGTCAACCATTGATCCGGCCCTTAGAGCGGGAAAATACCGGGAAGGGGTTCAAAAATTATTTTTCTCTCTTTTAATTCTAGGAGAGTATGGGGAAATCCTAAACTTAAATCCCTCAAATGTTTGGTAGTGGTAACTAAAAACGATGTCATTATGGTGCAAGAAACAATGTGCAGTGTTATTAAAGCAAAGGAAGTTTTCAACAATTTTCTAAAGGGTTGGTATTTATATGCAATTGACTTTGCAGGTCTCTGTAGAGGACTCCTTTCCACCTATAATTCTAAACTCATATCCTCAAATGTAGATTTTTTCACCTTAGTAATCATTATTGAGCTATAAGACAAAATATTGAAGTTCTCTCTTAGGCTAATCAATGTGTACGTGCCCTATTTTGATAGAGTTCCTCACAACAAAAACATGAGATTCTTAGGGATGCTTAAGTATTCTATTGTTATTTTAGGTGGCTATTTGAAATTTACAATATCTTTGTGAGAGGTATTAGGGACACATTATAGAAATGATTAGCAAGAAGGTTTCTTTTTAAAATGGATGGAAAAAAAACAAATTGATTGATATAGAACCAAGAAAAATCTCCCAAACTTGGCAAAATGGGCGAAGAGGTCATGCAGTAATGGACAAATGACTGGATGGGTTCTTTTTGTCAGAAAATTTAGTGAATAAGAATTATAAAATCAATAATAAGGTAGTGGTTTGGGGCATCTAAGAACACATGCCTATCATTCTAGAAATCGACAACAATTCTATGTGTCCTCCATCTCCAGTGAATTTCGATCATGCTTGGATATGTGAGGAATACTACAAGAGTCTTATCAATGACCTTTGGAATCCATTGGTATATGAGTATTATCTCTCTTTTATACAATAGTTTTCCTTAAATATCTCTAAAGTGAGTCAAGAAAACAAAAATTGGGCTAAGGAATTCAATGAAAAATCTTTAGACCAATTGCACCAAATAGAGTCTAAGTTGACTAAAATACTGATTGAAGGAACAAAAAGTCAAATAGTATAATACCAAATATAGAAACTCATTAATGTGATGCAGAAAAGGGGAATGATCTCTTAACATATGAGGAAACTAAGTGGCGATTAAAAATTAGGTCATGTTCACACAAATTGTACAAACATGAAACAACTATGGGAGTAGCTACCCACTATCACCTTATATAGATACTCCCCTCACTTTAGTGAAGGATAAATCCCACACAAGGGTGGAATCTCGGTGACCCTAGGGGGATTGAGACAAAAAGTGATATAATGAAATGTGAAACCCCTATAGGTCGAAGTAAGAATTGGAAAATGGCTTGGATAAGAGTCTTCTGGCCAAGGGCAGGTTTTCAAAGTGAAGTGTACTTGCAAAACAATATTATAGCTACCCAATACAAGAGAAAATGGATATATAGAAGATAAAATATCATATGCATAATAAAGTGAATATTGTTTTCCTATATCACAATAGTAATAAAAAATATATACTAGCAAGTAAACGATATTAATAGCTACAAAATATGTCGCCAAAATCCTAATAACGATGAAAGAGACAAAGCTACAAATTACTATTTTAACTCAAGTGTAATGAAGAAATACTTTAGTGGCAATAGAGGGATGTTAGATAGTGTTTTCAAAGAATTATAATGACATCCAAGTGGTTGTAGAAAACATTTTCTACAACATTAAATTTCAACATAAAAACCAACAAGTAAGCCATCAAAAAGTTAGCCAATGAGCAATAGAACAATAATAGTGGCTTCCAAGAAAATATCAATGGTTGCAAAGTACCTTAAAGAAAGAGTTTAAGTGTGTTTTGTTGCATCCTTAATTGATGCATATTTTATTTGATTATAACTAGAGAAATACCAAGCCAGCCTAGACACCTTAGTGGCTCATGTATCCTTCTGACACTAAGAAAATATTCCAACTTAGACAATTTCAAAATCTCTTAAAATCATTTGTACCAATGCAGGTGATTTTATTTATCCAATGCAAATTTAGATTAGTTCCTTGTCAATGAGATCCCCATTCTTCTTGTATGAAGTTAGGTCTACCACTTCTCTAGCAGTGTAAGCCCTTTTACTCCCTAGAGAAAGTATATCTAACAAGGTAAGTCTAGGAGGGTGTAATACCTTTTACTCCTCCTAGAAACCTTCACAACATCTTATTCAATCAACAAAAATGATAAAATTGGTGGAGGGTGTATTCCCTTATGCTCTTCCAAGAATTTTAGCCAATAAAAACCTTGAAACAAGAAAGAAAACCAACAATATGCAGAAATATATTACCAATTCCAAGAGACATGTAAGATAAACCCTTATCTACCAAGATAATTTCATCACCATAGAAAAATATAAGCCTCCAAGAGATAGTGCACCACTTAGTTCCACTAGAAAATTATTAACCATATCATTTAAGAGAGAGAGAGATGAAGTTTTTACAAGAGGGGTGAAAATTTCATCAAAGTATCTCTTCTCAAGTCAAAGAGTTATGATCAAAATGAAATTAGTTTGGTATTTATTTATACAATAACTCAAAAAATAATTTGTCCACGTAATATTAGGTTAAACCACAAAACAAGGGGGGCGACCCCCTTAGGTTTTCCACTTTACAACATAAATTTTATCTTTACACAAAGGAACCCTAAAATGATGATGTCATACCCTAATTGGGTGACATCTTAACACTTTTGGAAAATCATTGAGATTGGAAGGGAAGTTGTTGGGCCTCCAAAGGCCATATCTTCATGCACTAGGGTATCTTCTCCATCAAGCATGACAATATCCATAAAATCATCACCACCATCATCAAACCCTAGCCCCAAAATATGACATTAAGAACTAGAGAATAACGTTTTGACCCTCCAAGGTCAAATGTTGGGAAAGTGAGGGCTAGGTATCTTCCTTCAAGGGGTGTTCTCTTTCCTCCAAAGGAAACTTCCATCATCTGTCATCTCCCAAGTGTGTGGGTCAAGCAATCCAACCTATGGTCTTCCTGCCCTAATGAAGGTCCAAGTTAGACTTGTTCCTCCAAATCTTCCATCAAATGAGGTCCTACAATGAAAAATGAGTGTTCCGTCCAAGGGTCTCAAGTCAAATGTATCATGGAAAGTCAAATCACATTTAATACAAGATCCACCTAGACATGTGCATCAAAAAAACCTTATAAAATTAAAAAAATTCTCAAATAACCTATGCATCTTTCCAAGTTTAGGTATGGGAGTTTTGTCAAGGTGACCCATTGGGTGAGTCATTCCTCAAGCCAAGGAGTGTTTCCTAAGAATACCCTCTCTAATTCATGTAAATAATATGGAATGATAGGTGTAAGACTTTTTGGCATGGTGTTGATGACATACAAAGGTTCATATTGTCTTATTTATGGGTTCCATTGTAGAGGGTGTGGTGCACCTTAATTTTAAATTCATCCCTTTTCCAGGCCTATTTTTTTTCCATTAATTAATTGAAGTCCAAATAAGTTGGGTACTACAAATGGGTAATATAAGACTTAAAAGGAGTACCACAATATCACTTGAATCTATAGGTACACATAGTGCCATATGCATGGAAATAAAGGGACATTGCATAAGTGTACACACCTCAACAAATGAGACATCTATATAATGTCAAATTGATTTTTCAAGTATGCAATTATTTTAAGAGAAATGTTTCATTGTTCTCAAGACCTCTTTGGGAGAGCATATAAAAGGTTAAAAAAAATTATTTTTTCTTTTTTCAACTACATTCCCTCTGGGCCTTCAAACCCTTCTTCCCATGAAATGAGGTACAATCCCTTCTTGAGTTAGTACACCCAAAAATCTAAAAAGATAAGGAGACAAAAATGATGAAGTGTGAAAAATGACAAGTATGATCGGAATTGGTATGATTAATCATCAATGAGACCACCATGTAGAAAACCTTTCCCCAAGGGTGACCACTTAGTAGGGCACAATGTCAACCATCAAGATGAAATAGGGAAAATAACATAATTTCCATGTAGATGTTCTATAAGAAAAATAAACTTTAAATGTGACATATTTAAATGCCTCAAGTATTAAAGTGACACTTATGAAAATAAGTGACTTCTACCTCATGGAGAAAGACCCATTGTCTTATGGAAACAAACTAGTGTGATGAATGCCATCATGATGAACTGGAGAATTGTGGTGATGAAGTGGGTCTCTATATATGTAAGTGGACATCACAATTCAATCTATCCCTTATCACTCCGTGTCTGTGACCTTAGGACCTCGATACATAATTTACTTAGTTATCCCTACAAATGTGGGATAACATATAGCTCCTACTCATGGACATGTACTCATTGCAAAGTGCCAGAGAACCTCAACATCTCCTGGTTACACTTGTTCCTACACTAAAACAACAAACTATAAAATCTATGGTGACTTACTCACCCTTTTCTCATATAAAAAAATCAAAACTTCAAAATTGACAACTAATATAGAAAATAATTTTTTGTACTTTTTCGATATAATATGATGAAGGAAAAAATATGTAAATCAATAATGCAATTAGAGAAAAATGAAAATAAGAAATTGAATGAAACTAAACTACCATGAGAAATCAAGATGGAAATGCAAGAAATAAATATGACCTACCTACTTACATGGGGCTTGGCCCATGAAGAAGTCAAGTTCCACTTGGAAAGTAATGTTTTAGGAGGGATGCATTTACTGGTAATGGAATCCTCCTCCCTTCTATAGTAGTGATATAGAAATAACCTAATCCATATTTTTACTCTATCTTGTAAGGCCCCAACCATAAGTTTTCAAATGTTTGATGCATTCCAGGTTTCTCTCTTCTTTCGTCCCACATGATAACCAAATATCCTTGCTTGAATTCTCTTGGTTTGGATTTCCGGTCAAAGTTTCCTTTAACTTTATCTTGGTTCTTTACCATTTGATCAAAATCAATTCTATGAGTTTCTTCCAACTCCACGAGTTAATCAATTCAACCTTGCAATGCCTCTTTTTTTGTGATGATGTGTTGAGCTAATTTCAAAGATGGGATTTGGATATTTATAGGCAGTCTCACTTCTATCCCGTAACCTAATTTGAAATGGGTTTTTTCAGTAGAGGTCTCAATATTTGTGTGGTCTTCCAAAAGGGAATACTTGATCTTTCCATCCCAACTTTTATTATTTTCTCCAACAATATTTTTTACAATATTCATGATGTTTTTGTTTTTGGACTCTAGTAATCTATTACATTGAGGGTAACAATTTGAATAGTGTGAAAATACATTACCATATTTGAAACAAAAACTTATTGAGTACCATGAAGATAAATCCTTGTGTTGTTAGAGGCAATCTTGGAAGGAACACTGAATCTAGTGATAATATTCTCTTTAAGAAGTTTCATTACTACTTCCTTCTTTTATTTCTTTGTTGGGATGACCTCCACCCATCAGGTGAAGTAGTATGTGGTGGTCAAAAACTATCGATAACCACTTCTAGAGTTGTATTAGAACTCGCCAATGAAATCTAATCCCCCTTTTTGAAAAGGTGTCTCTATAACAATTGGTTTAAGAGGTAGGTCACAGAGGCATTTCTTCCCAGTAAAGAACTAACAAGGTAGAAATGATATGACATATTGATGTGTATCGGAGAAGACATTGGGAAAAAAATATCCTACCCTTAATATCTTGTGAGAAGTGGTTTGAGCAACAAAGTGACCCCTGCAATACCTCGAATGAAATTATGCAAGCATCATGTTTGCTTCTTCCTTATTCACACATCTAAGAATTATCCCATCGGGGTTTCTCCATCCAAGGCCATATTGTATAAAACAATACTTTATCCTTAAGTCTTATATTTCTCCTTTTATTATCTAACAAATGATTAGGACAAGTGAGATTCTCAAAATAGTAAATAATGTCTAAATACCATTCGTCATCCTCAATTTCACTTGTGACAACATTGATCTTCTCTTCTTCTCCTATATCGATGGCTTCCTGATTGTTTTTTGTCATCATTTGATATAACCCTTGGCCTTTTATTATCTTGGATGGCTTAATATCTAAGTCATAGTCTTGTATTTGTGAGACCAACTTTCCTCTTGACTCGAGACAATCTTTTTGTGATAAGACATCTTTCAAAGATGGGTAAGGGATGAAATCTTTAATCTTGTAATATCCTACAAATGTTTTGAAATGTTTAAGGGATTAAATAAGGGTGTAAGCTTGATTTTCTGTAATGGTGTATTTTAGTTATTATTCTCTAATGGGTTTTCTCATTAAATAAATAAGTTGATCATCTCCTTGATCTATTCTTTTGTAAAAGGATTCCTGTGATGGTTTCTTTTGAGGAAAAGGAGAAAAATAAAAAGTCTTTAGAAATATTTGGGCTTATTAATATAGGTGCAATAGTTATTACCTCCTTTATATGCTGAAAGGCATTTTTTCCATCATTGTCCCACTCAAAACATGCATCCTTTTTTAACAAATGATTTATAGGTTCTATGATCTCGGCAAAGTTTAGGATGAACCTCCTTATGAAGTTGATTTTACCAAAGAAAGACTATAAGGACTTCTTTTCTTTAGGAAGAGGAATTTTCTTGATGGCTTCAATTCTAGAGGGATCCACTAATATTCCATCCTTGGAAATGATATGTCCTAATAACTTCCCTTTGTCTACACCAAAGATTGACTGCTTAGTATTAAGAGAAATACCATACTCTATGCATCTCTAGAAGATCGTCCTCAAGTGTTGGATATGTTGAATTGTTTTCTTGGAGATAACGGTCATGACAACTTGGTAGATTTCTATGAGTTTTCTGATAAATTATCTTAAAGCATAATCCATGGCACATCGGAAATTTTCCCTTGCATTGGTTTAACCAAAAGGAATTATTAAATACTTATAAGTTCCCCAGGGAGTAGTGAAAGAAGTCTTAAGTTGGTCATCCTCTTGAACCAGTACCTAGCTGTATCCTAAAAAACCATCAAGCATGGACATCATTTATGCTTCGGTGATCCTTTGGAAAATGTACTCCATGTTCGGAAAGGGGTAATTATCCTTAAGTGAAGCTTGATTTAGATTTCTTAAGTTGACACATATCCTAAGCTCTCTAGTATTTTTCCAGACAGTCACATGATTGGATATCTAGGATGAGTACCTGATAGGCACAATTATCCCTGCTTCAACCATCTTTCATAGCTCCTTTTGGACTTGCGGTGCAACCTTTGGATCCATTTCTCTGAGATTCTGCATAAAATATTGTGTTCCTTGTTTGAGGGGGGTGGCATGTTGTATAACATCCTCCCGGTAGGCTTTCATATCTTCATATGACCAAAACATCATTACCAACTTAACCGAAACTCTCCAGAGTTCTTTTTTTTTCAGCATGGCTATTTTTACCCCTAAATCAAAAAGTAGTGCTATTGGTAGCACCTTTTTTTACAGTGGTTAAAATTCAAATCCACTGCGTTGAAAATTCATGTCATTGTGGACAAAGACTTTAAAATTGTCCCTTGAATAAAAAAGCAATGCTACCAGTAGCACCAAGTTTTTTTTGGAGTCAAAATTATAACTTAATTGAAACAATGGTCTCGACAATCACTACCATCGTCAATAAACAACTCAAAATCGGCTCTTAAATCACTAATTTAATTTTTATTTATTTATTTAAATTTACATTTAAAAAAAAATATGAATTGTTTTTCTTAAAAGCAAACCAAAAAACAACAATTGTTTTAAGAAAAAATATAGCCAATTATTTTTTTTTAAAGAAATTTAAAAACTAAAAAAACTATGAAAAACAAAACAATTAAATTTTTTTATTTTTTAACTTAAAAAAATAAAAATTGAAAGAAAATTAAAAGAAAATTAAAAAAAAAATTAAAACTAAAAAGGAAGAAAGAAAAACCAAAACATATTTATATAATTAAGCAAAAAATTTGGAAAATAAAAATAAATAAAACTAAATAAACCAAATTATTTAAAAAAAATTAAAAAAAATTAAAGAAATTAAAAAATATATTAAAAAAACTAAAAAATCAAATTGAAATACAAATTTAATATAAAATTAAAAAAAAACAAAAAACATACATACAAATAACCAAAAAAAAATTTAAAAATATATTAAATTAAAAAAACACTTAAAATATAAAAGTTTATACAAAATCTTTAAATAAAAAAGTTTTAAAACACATATTATATAGTTTTAAAATCATTAAAATAATTTTAAAAATGTAAAAAAATAGTTTAAAAATAAAGTTATAAAAAATAAAAAAATATTAAACAAGGTTTTTAAAATAAATTTAAAAACAATTACAAGCAACATATATTATTGGGGTGTCGTGGGGCGATGTCGAGCATCGCCCCAACTCCCACGCGCTAAGTCATGGCCCCAAGGAATCAGGGATTAGCCCATGGGATTGAGGTGATACCTGACATCGCACCCTATGACACACAACCAGTTGGTTGGGCACTGTGGGCGTCATGGGGGGTGATGTTGAGCATCACCCTAGCCCTCATGGGATAAGCCCCAGTCTCTTATTGGTTGGGTGTCATGGGTGTCATGGGGAGCAATGTCGGGCATTTCCCCAACCCCCATGGGATAAGCCCTAGTCCCATGGGGGCTGGGGTGATGCTTGACATCACCCCCACGACACCCCAATAATATGTGGTGTTTTTAATTAAAAAATATGTTTTGATTTTAATTGATTTTAAAATTCTGTTTAATTTTACTTTTTTTGTTTCAAATATTATTAAATTTGTTTTTTTTACATTTTTTTTATTTTTTTTACTGTTTTAATTAAAATTAGTAGGTTTTGTATTTTAAAATTGTTTTTATTTTTATTTTTTAAAATTTGTATCTATTGCTTAGAAGTTTATTTTAAAATATGTTTTAAAATTTTCTTTTTATTCTTTTGGTATTATTTTATCAAAATTATTTTGTTTTGATTAAAATATATTTTTTTTAAACTATGTATTTGTTATTTTTTTTTTTATTTTAATTTGGAAGTTTTAGTTTAAGATATTTTAA